>JAEMOT010003073.1:55233-106395 GCA_019297695.1 Apostasia ramifera | reverse complement strand
GTCATTATCTATTTCGCCATCATTTTGTATAATTGATCCAAGGTATCTAAAGCGCTCACTCTTTTTGACAATTTGATCATCAATTATCACATCTCCAATATAAGTATTTTTTTCTTAACTAAATGTGCACTCCATATATTCTCAAATTCTCTAACACAACTCTAAAAAAATACTATTTTTAGAGGAGTTTTATGATTTTTTTTAAAATATATTTAATTAAAAAAATAGTCTTTTAATTCTAAAAAAAACTAATTATTTGTGTTTTAGAGGAGTTTTATGATTTTTTTTAACCCAAACGAAATAAGGAAACACAATTGATTAATTCAAGCTAATTTTAAAAAACGTCAATATTTCATATTCATTTCACATTATACATCAATTTAATTATTAAAAATTTACATCATATATAAATCTTAATTTTAAAGTTAATTTTACTTTATATCGTACATATATTATTTAATAAAAAATTAATTTTATATTATGTTTAACATAATTTTTAAAATAATTTTATTTCACATCAAAATATTATTAAAATATTTTTTTCTCTCACTGTTAAAAAAATTTAAAATATCAAAAAATATACTCCAATTTAATAAATTGCTATCACTAACTTTTCACGTCAATTATAATTTAATGTTAATTTTTTTTATAGAAGATAATTTATCATTATTGTGGTAATAAACAAAATAAATTTGCATGAATTAATTGTTTGTTTTAATCTTATAACTTATTTACCTATTGTCATCCACCACTTACTTTTCAAGTGAAATAATTTGTCACATGGGTCTAATTATAATTATTATTATTATTATAATTATAATCAACGGTAAAATTAATAATAATAAGAAATTATTTGAGTAGAATGATGTTTTCATTGGAGATTGCTGGCAGATTAAAATAAAATAATTTGCTAGCTCTTCTTATGGTTTGTTTTACTGAGTCATAATTGTTGTTTAAGATATAAATATGGTTTGTTTTACTGAGTCATAATTGTTGTTTAAGATATAAATATAGGTTACCTACCTTGAATCAAGTTAATTCTAATTTGGGAGATGAAAATAATTATGATATTCACAAAGAATTTATATAAGATTCAAATTTTTAATCTTTCATCTAATATTTCATAATAAAAAAAATATTAAATAACAAATAAATAATGCATTCATCTGCTGTACATTACTTTAGTTTGATGGTTCTAGAATTTCTTTTAGTTACAGAAAGAAATCGCATTAATATTTGTGTACGATAAGAAATAGGATTATTATAATTTTTTGGGTAAATTGTAAGTAGGTTCCTGTTGTTTGATCGTATGTGAAAGTAGGTTTAACTTTTTAAAAATTGCTCAAATTGGTCCATTAGTTTTAGATAATATGCAACTAGATCCAAAATTTAGATTACATTTTTACCCTTAAAATTTTCTCTCTCTTCTCTCTCTCTCTTCCGAGGAGGCAGCGTCGGTGGGGGAAATGGGTAGCCGAGATCCGACTGCCGCAGAGAGAAAGAGAGAGAGAGATGAGAGAGAAAATCTTAAAGGTAAAAATATTATTTCATATATATTTTTTACTGTCAAATTTAAATTTTGAATGTAGTTGCACATTACCTAAAATTAATGAACCAATTTGAGCAATTTTTAAAAAATTATACCTACTTGCACATAAGATCAAATAACAGGAACCTACTTGTAATTTACTTTAATTTTTTTTTTTGATGAAAGACTATACTAATTTTGAGATTAATGTAGAATACCAAATAAATATGATTTTTTTGGTAAAGCATGTGAAAATGTGACAAAAAAATAAAAAGTTTAGAAGCACGTTAATTATTAGAAGATATTTGTTGAAAGGATTTGAAAATGAAGGAATTTATATACATGGCATTGAGTTCATTCAAAATTACGTATTTTATTCAAATTCTTCATACTTTAAGTATTTTTTAATTATGTTCTATTCAAGTGATTGTGGACTAAATATGTACTCAGCTCAGTGATAAATATTTACTACAATAAAGTTAGGAAGATACATGAATATGAATGACAAATATAATATTTTAAGATATAAATGTGTTATGGCAAGAAAACAATCAGAAAACGAAAGAGATTTTTTACGTAGAAAACCAACTGAGTGAAAAAATCACGACACCATTGGGTGACTTCAAAGGTTTTCACTAATGTAAGTTTATTTGCAAGATTACAATCCTAAGGAGGGAGAGAAGATGAAGGATTTTTTAGGAGAGAAGAAGCCTCTTTTTTCTGTTACAATGAGATTTTTATACCCCAATCTAATCTGTGGGGTCATTTCAATGGAATGCGCTTCACCTCTGGTGCAGGACCAATGAATATCTGCTAAGTTGGCAAGTTATGGTCCTGGCTGTACAAATAGAATGGTTTGGGAGACGAAGAGGATCATGTCTCTTAAAAGCAGTATAGTCCCCTGTACCTCACGCTGTTTGTGGGCAGTTCAACATGACCTTTTCGACATGGGCTCTTCGTCAGTAGGTGTTCGCCATAGGATCTTCACTATTCGCCTCCGAGTAACTGTGGCATCAATGCCACGTAAGCCTCCACGTATATGCTCCAGATGAGACGGCGTGAATCCACATGTAACAAATTGATTATGTAAATTTTTTAAATATTTAAACAATATTTATAACCTTAATAGCATTCAAGGTAACCATTTAAAAATATGTGCCCCAAAGTGGAAGTTGGCTGTTGTACCAATCTCCAACAGTCTGTCTACTGGTCCTCGCGAATTATTAAGTAGTATATTTATCTTCTAAATCATAAATATAGCATTTAAGAGGTATTGGATTTATTATAGTTTCTAACTTAAGTAGAATTAAAGTACCCTATTAACTAACATAAATACAACTCATGACCTTGTCCTTTCAGAAATTTTACCTAGACTTAAACAGTATTAAAATAAAAAAAAATTACATCTGTCACCTCCTAAATATTTCAGACGACACTTTTTAAGTTTATTATTTTTATACTGCACCCTATCTAACTTAAAAAGCAAAATAATGCTTATGAATTCACCCTAAAATAAAAAGTATTGTCTAAAAATAATAAATTTTGAGAGTACCGTCTAAAATAATGAATCTTAAAAAATGACAGACATAAATTTTCTTAAAATTAAAATAAGTGAATATTAATTACAAAATTTTAATTAATTAAAAGGATATTGGATTGTATATTTATCTTATGGTCCAATTGAACATTCTCAAAATAAATTATAAAAATAAAATAGTCAATTATCTTATTGACAATTTTATATACATATGTAATCTTATTTTTTTTGTTCAACAAACTTCAAAGTCTCAAATATTGTGATTTGTCATAGCTACCACGACTGCTTCAAATTTGGACTTAGAAGAGTGCCCTCGTGACAAATTGATGCACTTTTGTTACTAGAAAAAGGGTATGACACGGGAAGAGAGATTGAGAAAAAGTGAGGTTTATGTTATTTGATTAAATTATTTTAACTCTAGTTGGATTAATCCCGACTACTAGAAATTGATACACGGAGTTCTCTTTTCAATTAGCTCTACGTAAAACAACGCTCTTTATGACATAAGCAATTCAAAGTTCCTTGCTATAACCCTATATCGATTCATTTTCGGTTACACATTCCTCACAGACATTATTATCTCGATTATCCTCGATTAAAGTATAACTAAACTATCTTAAAAACATCTTTTTCTTATCTCATTCTCAATGAATATCACATTCATTCTCCACTCTCATATAATAGATAAGTTGTTGGTTGACTGCCGACACTCGCTCTCATATAACATACATCATTAGATACGACTATCTGAGAATCATGAAATGCGAACAAACTATTTCAGTGGCTTCCAGCACTGCACAAGGAGACCAAATCCATGAGTGTGGAATGCAGTGCTTCGAGAGAGAGATGCCCCAGAAATCTACGGTTCTTGCAGTCACCATCTTCACCAGCCAGCTTCCCTTCTTCCATGGAGCCATCATCGAAGACCAGCCACCATGAAATACAGCCTTCCATGTCCTCAGCATCCACATTTGCCACAAGCCCAAGAGTCTCACCCTGGTCCAGCTCGAAGTACAAGCACAAGAAATCCCTGCTCACCTTCATACCCACCACCATGGCTTCCTCATAAATCCAGTGAATCACCTGCCCTGCAACCTGCTTAAAAAGAATTTTGTTAGCTTCAGGTTTTGAATTTGGGGAACCTTTCTGAAGTTTTCCTAATTTTGTTTTTGTAGAATGCTAAGCATGTTTTCATACAAGAAAACTCTATAGTTTTACTAAAATGAACAAATTTTTTGGAAAACAAATCGATGTATTTTGCAATGCAATCGTGGCATATAATGTAAAAATAAGGGCTACATGAGGCTTGTTTCTGTTTGGTAGAAATTTAAGAAGATAATCTACGAACCATGGATACGACATCTATGTACGGATGTTAACAATTCGATTTTGAGCTTATTTGATCTCAGCTCAAGAATGAATTGAAAGTTTCCAACTTGATCTCGAAACAATCTAAAAAATAAATGAGAAGAATTCGATTCCATCTCGATTCGAGCTAGGTCTAGCTCGTTTATTATAGATTCAAAAAGCTCGATCTAAGCCAAGATTGATTCGACTTTCAATTAATTTCTGATCTTTCACTTTAGATCCTAAGTATAAATGTCTTATTCAACTTAAAGTTATATTACCTATATTAATTTAATGGTTAAAAATTGAAATTAAAAACAAAAATACTCTACAACAATCAATAAGATTTAAACAAATGCTATGAAGGAATGTAGTAATCTATTAGACTATGGTGAAAAAAATAATACTCTGAAGCGAGTTATATATAAATATTTATAAATAATATTTTTTATTTTTTAAATTGATTCGATTTTGAGCTGGCTCGATTTAACCCTATGTAGGCTCAAAATTGGATCGATAAAAATCTCTAGTAATAGAAACGGCTCGTTAGTTGGCGCGCTTGGATAGAATCAATTTCAACTCAATATAAAATTTGATTCAACTTCTGATTGAATTTTGAGCCAGTTACAATTCCATTAAAAAAAAGCTGCCTTACACACACAACACATCGATACAACTTTCCAAAATACAGAACATAAACACAATGAGATGCGAGAAATAATGTAATAGTATAACTAATAGTTTAATAAACCCAATAATAATTCATATTTAAGAAAATAAATCAAGCAATAAATAAATTTTAATTCATTAAATAGAAGCAAAGAATAAGAAAAACCTTAAATGATCAACGAACAAATACCTAAGTGGAGCAATTTGACATATCTATTATTCAATATTATTGTAGCTCTTACAAAGTACAAATACAATACAAAGACATGAGAAAATGACACAATAGAATGTGGTGTAAAGAGGTGTCCCTGCTTCCTCTAAGTTTATAGGTCAACAAAAAAAGGTTTTCAATTTGCATTTTTTTAGGAAGTTTGTCTCAAGTTTGAAAGAAAATCAGATGAAGTCCATTTTATTCCTTTGAAGACCTCATAGCGTTCAAGTTCAATATAGATAAGACTATTTTATGCTATAGAAGAAAAGCAATTTTAGATCAGTCAAAATTTGAAGTTACTTTAGATTAGACAAGGCCAAATAATAAATAGCATATCTTTATTGTTTTAACAAGGATGCTCAAAGATATGATTAAACAACGATAAATTTTGACTTTCATAGATCTTCTAAAAGACATCGGAATGAAAACAAAATACAAATAATTAGTTTAGTTGAGATGATGCTAAAGTGGATGAGTATTCAAACTAAATTTGACTGTCCTAGAAACGATCTTTTTTTTATTTAATAGCAAGAAATGATTTGTTGTGAAAGATGAAACGATTGCATCGCAGAAATAAAATATATAATGTGGTATTCTCCTAATCCAGTGGGGACGAAGCTTACCTAAAAATCAAGTGTCTCAAGTTCAAATCACACTGTTATTACAATTTTCAAGTGGAGTAGGAAAAATTGTGGTGCCAAGATTATATATATATATATATATATATATATATATATATAATTAGTTTAGCTGAAATGATTGCATCATGGAGGAGGAGGGCATGGAATCGATAAAGGATGAGGTAAGGGAAGGACTGCTAGGTGGCTTTGTCCACTCCTACACCAATCTATATAAGCCTTTGCACATAAACATGAGGGAATCCAAATCATGACAATAAAGAGAGAGGGGAAGTCTGAAAGTAACTTTGGATATAGTCATCTAACATGGCATTGACTCACGCAACTTAAAACAAGTGTTGATTTGAATAAAGCATAATGAAAATGAGAAATCCATATAGCCGCCCCAGTTAGTTTAGGTTTAAGGCTTTGTTGATGTTGTTTCCTACAGCATTTAAAAGAGAGCAAGGCTTAGTATAATAGTTAAGGTGGCTCATTATGACTTAGAGCTTTCCAAAGTAGTCTTTTTATTCTATGAGTTTGGGATGGTTGCCAGAATAAACTATCCCATGACCCCATTATGCTAGAAGCATAACGGGGCATGGGGCAAGGCCACTTTTCATGTTTATGAAAATATCCAACAATCTATGATGAGGCTAACCTATTTTCAAAATTCTCAGAAAATATGTTGCAAGGCAGTAGGTACTTTATCTTTTTAACATTCAAAACGGACAAAGCCTTTGCTTATCCAATGGGCATGAATGACACCATCAAGATTAAATTTGGCTCAAAAAATTTCTAAAATCGAATGGAGATTGAAGGTTCATATTTCATACCTGCTGCAAAATCACCATAGGAAGATCAACCAAGTTGCAGCCATAGCTGTTTATTGAGCAGGCCTCCAAGCAATTTCCCCTTAGTGAACCTACAATGCTAGCAGCGCATTCTCCGCTAACAATAATTTGATCATCATTCACGACTATCTTAGTGCGGAATTGGGACCTGACCCCACATTTTATACAACCTTCAGTTGGCTTAATCCTTCTGCTGGAATGAAAAATAGACTGAGGAACCTTCAAAGACACAGACCATGAAGATATCCGAGAATGCCAAGTAGGATGAGAAAGCAAATGGAGATATGGAACCCCTTCAACCTATTTGTTTCAAGGAAAAAAGGTAAAAATTGTATGTTTCACGTTCTATAAAAGGCAAGAAACTGAGCAAGTAAAACGTACCAGTCGTTCTAGAACAGATAGTACTTTTTGAGAGAAGATTCTGTGGGCAATTGTCATACAAAAATGACCCAACAAACTGTTCCCACTGCCTGCAGGCTGACCTACCGCTTGAAGCCGTACATTGGAAAGGCTTTTATCTTTCGCTTTTAAAAATACATTTTTATGAAAAAGATACTGTAAGTAAATCTCTAAACAGACTGGATCACAAAAATTGAAGTAATTCTTCTTATAAGGATCTTGTTTCTCCTCCACGGTTACAAGTCCTAAAGAGTTAGATGAAGAAATCCCATCCTGCTTTTGTGCTTGACAAGCTGAGTCCGTCTTTTCAATGCTTCCTTCTTCAATGGGGGGCAAGAGGCACAGTGATACAGAAGTTTCTTGACCAATAGACAGGTGCAGAGAATCTTCTCGCATTGCTACCACATTTACTCCACGAGACGGATTGAAGGTATCGTGGTATACCAAATCAAAAACCTGAAATCACATCTTGGTAAGTTATGCACAAATAAGGAACTTCACAAAGTTACACAAAGGAAAGCACCTGCTCTTGAAAAATTGACCTCTGAATTTCACGAAGAACTAAATGTGAATCTTTGACTCGATTATTAATATCATCTGCAGTGAATGCTTTGGATTTGTCATCACGAGAATGATCATCTGAAACTTGAATTTTCTTTTTAATAAAGCTCTTTTGCTTGTTACTAGAATGGAAACCAGGAAACTCAATATATAGAGAGCGCAACAGCTTGGATGGTAGTTCTACCGTCAAATTGCCTGCAGGATCATGATCTATGCGAACTGTGGATAAAGCGGATGACCAAGTTGATAATATAAAGTCAGTCATCGAGTTATCTAGAAGATCAATAGTGAAATTCTCACTGCTCGGACTAGTCAGTCCCAGACGAAGCCTTTTCACTTTCCAATTCTGTTGCAGTCTATCGGTTCATCAGAAGAAACATCAACCACTATTATAATATAGAAGACATCATTAGCAAATGCAGAAATCTACCTTATTAATGAACCATAAAACCTGACTTCTCTTGACACCTGTCTCTCCAAAGCTTTAGAAGATTGCTTGAAATACCGGCCAAGATGCTGAAAACAATTCAAAGGCAGAAAAGCTGAGCATTTACTTGTTGACATAATGCACACGAAGAAATATAGAAGTTAATATCAAATAAGATAAGTGCTACTAACTGGAGCATCCATAAATGTTGCAGATTAAGGACAAAAACTGGAGGAAATCTCTAAAGCATCAAAAATAGACACGAGACGTACAAAAATGAACAGAAATATACCACCATCTCAAATATTCAGAAATCAACACTAGTTACCATTGGAATATAGAAGAATTTCTGGGACATAACCTACAAGCATAAGCTTTTAGATTAGTTGGTAACCAGAAGTTTAATATGGCATCATGCCAAAGGTCACAAATTTGAACTTCAGTGAATAGAAAAAAATAAATATATGTTAAAAGGAACCTATGCTGTAAAGCAAATTGGCTTGAGTATGAGTGGATATGTTGGACTTCAAAATTATTCCTGAGCTATAACAAGTTTAAGTTTTTAGGTTAGTTGGTAATGAGAGATTTAACAGTTACCAATACATACTTTGTTCATTTGACATGATTCAACTATGATGACGTTATGTATTTTCAAAAAAAACATTTGATTGTAGCATCTATCTGTTATACTGTTTTCTACATGGCCGGTCTACCCTTTGAGTAAGGTAATCTCAAGATTGATGACCCAATCCAAATTTTTATTCAAGCTATAAAAATCATTTTTGCTTCTTTGTCTCCCATCTAGTAACAAACCAGAAATATCATGACTTGTGCTAATACCAAACCAGCTTGTATCAAGACTGCTTCTAGTCTGGAGCCAAATAATGACCAAACTAAAGCTGGAATAACAGTAGTAATGATATGGGAATAAAAATCCAAAAACAAAGAATATTGAATAGCAAAATTTATACAATGTGTTAAACAGAAACAGCATAAAGCCTACTATCGAGTTTCAACAAAACTTATTTGTGAAGTAACCTGATATCATGAATGGGCATCACATAATTTGCTGCTAATAATATAGACTGGATCAGTGCTTCTAGGAAAATTACAAAAATTTAGAAATTGCAATATAGCAAGACGTCACCCGAAGGCGTTGTAGCTTTGTTGCTGCAGACACTGCAATGTCTGACAATGCTTCATGAGGCAACTGTTTCGGCCTTTGCATCCCAGCTACTGTAACAGCATCATTTGCTTCAACCTAAAAGAAATACCTTCAAATAAAGGAAAATAAGTACTGATAAAAATGGAAAGCTTGGTTATGCAACTAAACAAATATGTTCTGCTATTCATCACATAATGAGAAACATCAAAAGGAATAGTTGGAAACCGCACAGGCATCGCCAAGGTAGTTTGAAAACAACTAATCCCAAGCAAATGATATAGTTAGTACACAGAAAACATCCAATCCCAAGTTAAGAACACAGATGAGGAAAGGTTTCAATTAATTTGTACTAATCCAACAAGAATTACAAGACAAGTCTTAATTTTCAGTTTGGAAGGCTTCATCAACATTATAAGTGAAAGCATTTAGACAGTAAGTGCAAGGAAAGCAAAAATGACTAGCATAAATCTTAACAAAATATGCCATAACAAAAAATTGTGTATTCCTTATATATATATTCCTCAACATCTTTCCTTTGCCCAAACTGTATGAAATCTCCTTTAGCATGAAGAGGGTGGGCGGCTCTGGGATGTTGATCACAAGGAGTGGCATAGGTGCCTGTGGTATTAGAAGTTTTGCAAAAGCTTGTTTGCTGAGGGATTAGAGGATCTTCCAATAATCTTCAAACTCAGCCTTCCAAACTGATGTAGAAATGGAAAGAGAAAACAGGAGGGGAAAAGAGAGAAACAAATGAGGAAGAAAAGGAGAAAGAGGAAGAGGGGAAGAGAAAGAAAAGGAAGAAGTTACAGAACAGAAAGGGAAAGTGAATAAAAAAGATTGGGAGACAACATATTTTATTTCATTCAAACACTGCAAACTACATATAATTATGGCCCATTTGTAAAGTCAGCTAAAACATAATGAAGGAAAATAATAAAAACTTGCCTAAGAAGGAATAATTCTCTAAATACTAAAAAACCTAATACCAAAAGATATCAAATACGAAAATAGAAAACTACTAAACCCCCAACCAGGAATCTGGAAAAGGGAGCTATTAACCCTCCCTAAATAATAAAAAATCGTTTTTATTTCTGCCTCTAATTTTACTCCAATTGTAAAGAACTGGAAATCGAGTTATTGAGTTTTGCCCATATATAAAGAGGAAAAGGAAGACCAAAAAAAGACATGGCAAGAAACTATAAGAAGTGATCTTACTCACTTAGGCCTAGATAAGGGTTTGTTAATTAATAGAGCGCACTGGAAACAAAGGATTCATGTAGCCAACCCCACCCAGTGGGATTAAGGCTTGGTTGTTGCTATTGTAAAGAACTGGACTCCTTTGAGCAAGCAATGATATAAACTTTGCACGAGGAGATGTGTTGAGAAGCTATCCTAATTCAGAATCATGCAAATCCCATCATTCACTGTGGAGTCTGAAAAGCCTTCAATTCAAGGATTATCATAAAAATAAGACTAGACCAAAAAGAAGGCTTAAATGCGCCTCAATTTAGTAACAAATCTTTAACAAAACATGAGAACCATTCAGATGATCAAATAATGCAATTTAAATGGTTAGATAATTCTAATAAATAAGCATCAAGTCAAAATTTCTAAAAGACAACAGTTGGTTGCATGGCACAAATAAAAATAGAATGAACAATGAAAGTTGGAAATATATTATCAAAAAAAATTACATTCAATAAATTGCTGCTTAAATGACTAAAGAAGATGACTTGAATATATCAATTTACGTAACACCTCATAAAAGATTTGAACTTACTCTTAGCCTGAAAATTGTGAAGCAATCAATTTGCGATAGGCATTAACCACAAACGATTCATCTATATTAATTGCACCATAATATTGTTGATTTTCTGCATACAGATTTTCTATTTGCACTAAATGAGACAACTTGAGAGTATGTTCGAATTCACATAACACACAATTTTATGAATCACTCTCCTGACTACGCAAATAATAGCATCCTTCGCACCAATTCTTCATTACTTTTTCATCAACAAAGACGGAAACTTGAATGGAGAGTTTCGATAAAGCCTCTTTCTCCTCACAATCCGTGACAGAAATCAAATTATCTTCTTTTATTTACACCTCATCAAGCTTAGGAACAAAAAGTGAGGGGGCTTTGATTTCAAGAGCTCTCTTTGGTTGAACTTGATTTTCTATAATACTGTTAGCAAAACCACCATCCCTGATAATTTTAGGCCCACCCCTCTTAATTGTTAACACAAAATAGAAATTGGATTTCGTAGAAGGTATGGATGCAGTAGAGATAACTAGGTTTTGAGGTGCTAGATATCGTGTAGGTTCCCTTCGAGGTAATAGAGAAATAAGTCCTATAGAAGAAGCTAGATATTAAGTGAAGTCGGAAAAAGAGTATTATGGAAGATAATCACAATGATTTGAAGGTTGATAATTTTGTTGAGCTTCATGAAAAAATTCAAAACAATGATGTCAATATAACGAACAAATAACATCAAGATTATACAGAGGATTACAAATAGTATCAAGATTCATAATAACATCAAGGCTTATAAGCAGATGTTGATGCAACAAATACCAAGCCTCAAGACTACATAGAGGATCATAATCATGATATATAATGATACGAATAACAAAACCCACAATTGCATTAAGTGTTGTAAATAGAGAACGACCCATAATGGTGTGGGTAACTATAACAACCCTTCTCGGCTAGGATATATTTTCAAATTGTTGTTAAATTAATACTAAAATAATCTTGTGATTCTTTTGGAGCACACATTGAAGGTTGACACCTTATGACGAAGGAATTGAAGGGTTGATATATTCAAAGGTCTAGTTTCCCTCCTTTATCATTTTTTTAAAATAAGCTTATAAAGACAAATCATGGACCTTTTTTTGGAGATTTTGGAATTTAAGAAAAGTACTTAACTAATTAAACACATAAATTTAAGTTTTAACGTGCAAGAAGTTACCTTGAAGCACTGTTTGAGTAATCCAACTGTCCAATCCTGTGAGTCGCAAGATCTGAACGTAAAGCACTATGCAGATCCAAGTAGACCACAAGGAAGAAAGGTGTGAAGTGCTGAATGAAAGCGAAGGTGTACTCATCAGGTGGGTTCAAGCGTAAGCGAGATTTCGTGATGCTAAATTCGATGGAGTCTGTATTACTGTGTTTGGCGATTTGCTGCGGTTAGGTGCAATGAATGTGTTCTTTGAAATTTACAAGCAATTACTTTTTAGCTGTAAATGTCTACTATTACACATAATTTTGAAATGCATTTCTTCAACGAAATACACGTCATGGTAGGCGAGGAATGCGATACATGAATTAAGAAAGTGCAAATGATTAAGGATCGATGATAGGCAACTGGAAGGGTCTAAGTCATTGACAACAAATGGAGCCTCACAACAGTGAATTCTCGACATACTTCTGGACATAATATTCAATGAGTTGTGGCATGTAAAATGGAAACGGGCCACGTGAATGGTGCGGTTGTTGGTCATGATCACGTTTGTAGTCAAGAGAACTGACGATAAAATAAGAAACAATACAAGCCACTGCTCATGGATGTTTATCCAGCTTAATAATCCCGAGAAAGATCTTTCACCTCTTATTCAAGTTGAGAAGACGTGCTACACATTGAAAAGGACTACTCAAGAAAATGCATATGTACATTGAAGTACTACTACGACATGAAACTCGAGTTGATAAAGCTACTGTCATGCATGTCTTGGTTAAAGTAGTTATCTCAATACCACAACCTTGCACTCTTTATTTCCGGTGGTCTTGGAAAAATATCAAAAAGCCAAATAGACATGCACTTATTATCATTTAGCTTGCTAATTTAAACTTTTTTCATACGTTCTTACTATTTGTTGTACGCATTTGATTTTTTGCACATCATTCTTCACTTTGCTTTCAACAACCATGCTTGATGGTGGATACTATAACTATCATAGGCTTAAGCTTTTAGGTACTAAATTGGTTGAGATACACATATAGAATTATCTCGTATTAGATATTTAACAAATTTTCCTGTTAATATACAAGTGTTGACACTTTACCCATTGATCTAGGCTTTTGGATTATCCATTACTTGGACTGCTGCAGAAGCATCGAGCTTACCACCCATTTGATGTATCGTATTGAAGCTACCGCTAAAACAAAATGGCGGACCAAAACAACAACAAAAAACTAGAAACCTTGATTAAAAGAAGCAAAAATGAAGTTGGTAGAGAAAGAAGAGGCCTATTTGTAATTTTGCCAAATTTTAATCCCTAATTGGGATGGAGGGGGAGGGCAAAGAGGAAAAAAACGAAGAAGAACACGAAGAAGAAGAAGAGGGCAAAGACCTAGGGACAACAAGCTATGAAATGGTAGATGAATTACCAGGACTACTCCTTTTCTAGCCACTGAATTTGACTAAAATATCAGTTCTCTTCCCACACATTCTTAGATCAATACATTAAACTAAAGTACAATTCAACTCTGACTACCAGATGAAGCTCTTAGGCTCTGTTTGGCGTAAGGATTAAAATAATACTAATTTAAAAAATAATAATAATAACAATAAATAAATTTTTTAATCATTCTACACAAATTTTAACATAAAAAAATATTATTTTATTTCACATACTCAATAATTTTCAATAAAAATATCAACTTTATTTCACATCCTGGACTAAAAGATCTTTTGGTTCAGGATGTGAAATAAAGTTAATATTTTTATTGAAAATTATTGAGTATGTGAAATAAAATAATATTTTTTTATGTTAAAATTTGTGTAGAATGATTAAAAAAATTATTTATTATTATTATTATTTTTTAAATTAGTACCATTCTGATTCTGCAAACAAAGCCTTAGTCATCATCATCCATTAAACAAAATCAACATTGAGTGAAATATGCTCATAAAAAGCTTCAAACAAAGCAAGCTAGACCCCCAAACATCATCACATAACAGAATACAGACACTAAAACTCCTCATAGCACTGACATGAGATAGCTTCATTATTGAACTAGTCACTCTTCCATATGTCACTAGCATGGTTCATCCTTCTACACGTTATCCCGTTCTCCCGACAAAACGTGGCGTTCATATTGGCATAGGAGGTAGAATGAGCTAAAATGCCAATTTGTGAAGCACTCCGCCCAACCCGCCCCAATTTAGCTTCAAGATCATTCCAAAACTATACAAAGGAATCGTGTGTGCAGAGCAGGAAGCAGAAGGAAAACCAACCGTATTGATGAGATCAAGAATGATGGACAATTCCTGTTGGGCAAGCTGCAAATTCTCCACCAAGCTCTGCCAAGGCCATACCTGCGGTCCTGCCACCTCCTTGGAGTTCTTCTGCTTCTTAGAATCTTTCTCCACCACGGAAGAGAAGTCAATACGTCGGATCATGTTCAGGCGCTTCTCCTCATAGCCAATATCACTGTACAATAGAGTGGAGGAAAATACAAAAGACATTCTTTTCGACGGGTTTGAAGTGCAAAAGAAGAAGATTCGATTCGCACGGTGGGAATTGCTCACTGCCGGCCTCGTCGATGGCCTCCAAGCGCTTGATAGGAAGCTTGTCGAGATCGATCTTCATGGTTCCTTCCATGGAGCCGACCTAGCTAGGTGAGGCAAAACCCTAGCAATCCAGCAGTGCTGCTTCCTCCTCGAGAGCTGAGACGACCAGCACTGTCTCCGACCCTCTGTTGCTCCGATGATTTTTTTTAGGCGGGCGGCTTCGGAAACCCTAATTTGTGGGATTTTTACAAACATTTCACCCAAATTTGTTCAATTTACAGACATAGCAGTAACAAAATTTTCTATTTTCAGAAAATGTGAAATTTCTATATAAATGAAATTAATTAATCATATTTTCTCGCGCAAATAAAATAATTTAAATATATACTATTGTTTAAGCAAATTAACTTATCTCATTAATCCACAGTTTAGAATTAGATGTGTCATCGTATTTTCAGTTATTTAATCTCAAATTTTAATATTTATGTATATCACACTATATTTTAAATATTAAATTCATAATTACAAGCAACTCACCTTTATATTAAAAATAATGAATAGCTAAATCTTTATCGATTTAACTAAAATAAATAATCAAATCTTTTCAAATTTAATAAAATAAACATACTTTGTAATTGTGAAAATTTAAATGTATAAAAAATTATATTTTAAAGATGACAATGTGTAATTTTTTTTTTTTTTTTTTTTTTTTTTTTTACAAATTGATCAAGGTGCTGGAACTAGGGTTAGCAATAAATCAATTTAAATTGAGTTTAAATCAACTTTAAATCAACTTAAAAAGTGAACTAAAAATTGAAAATATTTGAATCAAGTCAGAAATTAGGCCGGCTTCAATCGAATTTCAATTAAAATCGCTAACCGTAGCTAGGATGGAACCACGATTGAATGATTAGAAGACAAAAACAAAAATCAGTATCCATTAAATTCATCAGTCTAGCACAATAATCCACTACCACACCAGCTTAAGCAACACAAACCAAAAATTTGAGGTCTAAAAAAACGTCGTCATACTCAAATATCGACAACAACTAGACCTGGGCATCGGTCGGGCTCGGGCCAGGTCACCCAATGAGCAGGTTAAATCACACCCATACATATATATTCGAGTCAATTTATATGACCAAGCCCAACATTACGTCGGGTCGGGCTGGGCCGAGTTGACCCAAATGTTAAGCTCTTCTCCATAACAAGTAAAAAAATTGTTAAGCTTTTAGGTGTCGGGCCGGGCCGGGTCGAGACTCCAGTGATCGTGCCCAAGCCTGATCATGAAAATGATTGGGCCGGGCCGGGCCGAGTTAAAGAAATTAGATGAAAATTTTATTACAATCTAAGCCCTAAAATTTTCGGATCGAATTGGGCGGGTCCCCTGGCCCGTGCCCAGGTCTAGCAACAACAGATCATAAAATAAATGTTGATATAAAATCCAATGCTAAATTGCAAAATAATATGAAGGTTTTAGTCAAAATCAGGGCTTCATCATATTGATAGATAGTTTTGCGCGAGTCATCTTTGTTCGATGAACTGGAGATTGGCTCTCATAATTTCTGTTATGGTGTCGAAAATTGATCTAAATTATAGTCAAGCTTTTTTCTTGGCTAGCTTTTTCTGATCAGGACTGTCTAGGGGTGGCAAAATGGGTCGGCGGGTCGGGTTCGGGTTGAACCCGAATCTGACCCGACCCGACCCGAATAGCCTCAACCCGAACCTGACCCATTTATTTAATGGGTCAAAATCCATGACCCGAACCCGACCCATTTATAGAGTATTTTTTGATAAATGCCCAACCCGAATCCTACCCGACCCGATTATGCCCAACCTGAACCCGACCCATTTAATAAATGGGTCAAAATTCATGACCCATACCTGAAATTTGCGGGTCGGGTTCGGGTCGAGTTCACGGATCGAGTCATATATTGTCACCCTTAGGACTGTCCCAATGATGAACAAAGAGAGTGGGGCGTGCGAATTTGTTCATCATGCTTGTGGAATTCTTTATGCAATGAAGACTGATGACAAAAAAGGAGGAACATTGAGATAGTGGCTTCCCTATTTCTTGTATATTTAAGTTGTTTTCTCTCTGCCAAAAGACTTGAGATGCATAATATTCTGTTTTAGGGGGATTGAGTGTACATTAACTTTCATTTATGTTTACTTTCATATGTTGTGATTGATCGATTGGGTGAATGACATTATGCCAAAGGTATTCCTACCTTATGATCATGTTTATAGAGATTTGACACAAATAAGAATTGGTCCAAAATTATTTGTGGCCTGAAAATCTTCGTTTGAATTATCTGCTTTACATCATTTCTAACTCACGATTTATTTTGTCTTTCTATTATGAATCTCTTTATGTTTTTCAATTAATTATGGTAACTTTATAAGATTTTCCCAAGTCTTTATGAGGCCTCAACCCTTTTGAAGCCTATCTTCTAATGCTCATGTTGTCTTTTAGGAGAATTTAGTTCATTGGGATGGTTCTACACATCTTTTGTATTGGCCCCATGCCTAAAAACACCTACATCGCTAAGCCAAAAAAACAAAAAGAAAACACTCGTAATGCTTATAATTATTCACTTTAAGACTTTTTTTTTTAAATTTACTTCAAGAGAGTTCTTATGAAAAGTCCTTTTAAGTCTTATATCTTGCAGCATGAAAGAAATTTAATTTTATTTCTACTACAAAACTACTCTTTACTAAAAAATATTTGTTATATACTTGCACAAATAATAACATATTAAAAATTACGTGCTAACATTTGAAAGCAAGTATTTTTTTTTCCCGATAATAGAAAGCAAGTAAACTAGATATGAAATAAGAAAGATTCACATCACTTATGTACATGATAGAAATTTTCAATATATTTATGTCAAACAATATGCTCCTTCATGCATAAAAATACAACTGCATGCTTACAAGGGAGGCTAGTCTGCTATCATTTTTGAAAACTGCTTTCTTTCTGTTCATTGCCAATATATTTCTTTTACTTATTATTGCATTCAAAGAAGCACATTATATTATGAACTTCCCCTTCTTGGTGCTAATTAGTTGAATATAATTTGCAATCACTTATATTAATGTAATATATTGATATTTAGCAGAAATAATGTACAAAAAGAAGCAATCATACTATAAACTATTCTTTTTCTCAAGCTAATTACTTGAATATAAGTTGTAATTATTGGTACTAAGTAGGGTGGCAATTTTCGATTCGATTTATGAACCTAATGAGAACTTGACCTGAATTAACTGAGTATAAATCAAACTTATACGAATATGAATTATAAACTGATTAGCCTGCAGTGCTCTATAAGAAGAAAAAGTTATTGAGTTTGGATGCCTGACGTGATTAGACTGTCCACTAATATTGGAGAGCCACATAGGTGAAAGGGCTCTGCTTCACGTACAACGCCATAAATGACATTAAGTTGTTGAGTGGCATAATGGACAGTCTAGTTGACCGGCCGATCGGACCGTTCGTTCTCTTTGACTTGATGGTCAATTTGGCTACCAGATCAAGTAGGTATTTACCTAATTTTAAATTATATATAATTTAAAATTAGGTAAGTATTCATTTAGAATAGTATCACATGTAACTGCATCTACTCAAATTGATATCTACTTGATTTTTAATTTTTTTTTTTGAGTAAATATTTACCTAATTTTTGGTGGCAGAACGGACAGTTCGATCAGCCGACGGGATAGTTTATTTGGCTATTCAATAATTTAATGCTATTTGTGATATTATGCGTGAAGTAGGGCCTGGCTCCTTGGCGGATTGTCGTGGTGAGATGTTGGATCCCAATAAAATTTCCAGAACGAGGGGCATTAATGTAATATATTGATGGATGAGGGGGAATCTTTTACGTAAACGCGGGGAAAGCCATTTCGACGGGCAGATATGAACGCCAGTGAAGAGCAAAAATGCCTCCGGCGTCGGCGACTGGCTTAGGGTTAGCGTTCGGGATCTAGCCATTGAGAATTAAGGGGGAGGAGAAAGGAGAGAGAGATGGGCACCGGTCGAGAGATGAGCATATCTCTGGACGGCCTGAGAGATAAAAATTTGATGCAGCTGAAGAAGCTGAACATCGCTCTCTTCCCCGTCCGTTACAACGACAAGTACTACACCGACGCCCTCTCCTCCGGGGAGTTCACGAAGCTCGGTTTGTTTTCTGGCCCTTTAGCTCGGTTTGTTCGTAGCATTTTTGGTGCTTTTCGATCATGGCTGATTTCCTGCTTCTTCTGCACCCGCTCATGTTTGGCAATTATTTTCGAAACACAAAACTCGTTTGATAATTACTGGAATGTACTCAGATTCAGAATCTACTCATTCTTGTGACTTAGAAGTCTACTAATTTGAATTGAAATGGATTCAACTTAGAAGTTACTCAGTATACTCATAAGCATATTTAAAAGATTTAAGGTATAAGTAAATATGCAGCACGTAGAAACTGACTCAAAAACCATATAATTTACTATGAAGTAATTTTTTCTGCAAAATGTATAACATGTATCAAACTAAAAATTCAGGAAACAAGGTTAATAACTGAACTTGAATCGATTTGAAAATTCGCTTAAAACTGAATATATTACTCTGAAATTAATCAACTTTGACTCGAAATCATAAGCTTTAATTTCTAGTAGATAGTAACCCCTGAGGTGATTCCATTCCTACATGGCTAATATGTGGCAGCTGGACTAGGCATTAGTAGGCTTTTTTGTACTCTTTGTTAGAGTTACTATCTACTTATAGATGGGATTGGCCGCTTACTAGATTCTTGTTCATTTTCTGGTTTTTGAAAAAGAAGAATGTGCCCAACTTGAGGAGAGCTTGAAGTAATTAGCATTGCAATTTGATTTTGACGTTATTTCTTATGCTTTCTATTTCTCCCCAGTAATATCAGCATTATGTAAAGTAGACTTTTTTTATGAAAGATAGCTGTCATGAAATTTAGTAGATAAGTTATTTCGTTAGTTCCTGATATTAAACTATACATTGGTCTGCAGAACTTTTTTATTTAGTGCGAACAAGCCACAGGTTTTTCCCTTTTTATAAGAATACAAGTCTCTGGCAAAACATAAAAATTGTGTTATAGATTCCAAAGACTATACACAGTATAATAAGGATGTCTTAGGTGATTTCATGATGATCCCTACTGCTTATATTAGTAGCCTTCATTGGTTGAAGTTCTAATATATCAAATGATTCGAGTCTTTATCTGTTAGTTATGCTATTAATCATCCCTTTTACTCTAAAAATTTTGAGAAAAATATGGCAAGTTGGATTTATCTTACATCAAATGGGCCATTATTTCTAAAACAGTAGTTGTAATGTTTTACTCACATGATCACTCATGCTTAGTTTTGTTAGATATAATTTCACTCTCCGGATAATTCATGAAGCTGTTCTTGGTTAAATTGAATGATGGTTATGTATGTTAAGGACTTCGCAGCTGAATGAGTTATGATAATTCTACATGGTATATGTGATAAAGGTTATGTAGAGGAATGGTGACCAGATAATATATTGCCTAAAATTTGTTACTTTCTAGTGTGTGTTTCTTTTGTTTTTCTGCCCTTTAATGTTTTTGTCAAGTATTTGATTTTTGTTATTTCTTTTTTGCTTCTTTGAGCATGTTTCTGTTATTTCCTTATTTCTACACAAACAAGCTCTGTCCAATTGCCTTTTATTTCCTAGCTTTGATGAGCTAAAGAAAATTCCGGTTCTCGATTTCTTCTATTCTTCTATTTCATCTTTCTCCGTACTTTTTTCCCTTTTCCTTTCACAAATGGATGATTTACTGGCGCATTTGTACTGCAAACATCAATGTTTGAAGATGTAGCTCGCATATGTTGCTTCATTTTTTGTCAAAATGGCAGCATGCTTGTAATGGCATTAAGATTTTTGAAACTCTTGTCCTTGCTAGATTGGTTGATAGTGACATTTTGGCATAACCTTTTACTTTGCAGCTTATTTCAGTGACATTTGTGTCGGTGCAATTGCATGTCGTCTTGAGAAAAAGGAAGGTGGAGCACTTCGTGTCTACATAATGACATTGGGTGTTTTGGCCCCATACCGTGGCTTAGGAATTGGTAAGTTTGTATAATTTTAGGCTTGTGCATCTGGTACTTCTGTTAAGTTTCCTGCTTGTCCATTGTAAGGCCTTTCTGCATATTGCTTATTGTTGATGCTTACCATATATGAGCCTTGGAATAGAGTAGTAGTGTTGGTGCAACCAAGGGTTGTCATCACTATATACATACATACATATATATATATATATTTATATATATATTTGAAAGGCTTTCCTTATTTACGACGAGTGAGATATGCTACATTGACTTTGTTGTGAAAAAAGGATTATTTCTTAATTGTCTGAAGCGAAAACTATTTGTGTGATGAGATCACCTATAAATAATACAAAACACAAATGTGAGATTTGAATTATCAAAAATATTGATGATTAGTCTAGATATCTCTAAGAAGCCAGCAGGCACATGAAAATCAAACATTAATTTGTCAAGTTCGAAAACGGAGCAGTAGAGCTATTGATGCTGTGGGGAAGTAGTGAAGGTGCGTAGATTTTTTTAATTGTTTTAGCACTTGTTAAAGATATTATACTTTTCTTATGAGGAAATTGAATTGCCATTAAATAGCTTGCAAGGATTTTTATAAACATATTAGTTTTCTCTTCTATTGGATCTATTAATTACACATCCAACCGTAATCCAGTCATAGGATCTTAACTAGGAAATATTTTTTTTAACTATATATGTTTAGATGCATATTTGCTATGACAGTTTTGATATTTAAATGTGTTCATTAAGCTTAAATATATTGTTCACATCTTTAATGATTCAATGCCATTTTGTAGCTTGACCTAAAATTATGATATTTAATGTAACAAAATGGACATTCTTATAAGCCTTTAGCAAACGAACTCAAAATTCAATTGTACCATGACAAACTGTCACGGTCATATCACAACAGGATAATAACTCATAGTTTATCCAGATCAAATTTGATTGTATGAATTTTTTTAGGTTATATTTTATTTGGGTAGTTAGAGATCGTTCACAATAGAGTCTTCAATGGAGGTGATAAGGTAATTATTATTGTTCTTCTAGTCAATATTGGCTAATGGGTAAATTATATCCAAGTCCTTGAATTTAGAATATAGTATTACTTAGGTCCACATTTTAAATTTTTAACGTCTGGATCGCCGAATGTCATTATGTATATCAGTAACATTCTTCTATTTTTTTTTGTTATTGAGTTTGAGTAAATGACTATTTTGTCACCCCCTCTCTCTCTTTACGAGTTGGCGGAGGAAGAAAGGCGCTGCGATCGCCTCCTCAACTCTCCCCCTCCTTCTCTCTCTCTCTCTCTCTCTCTCTTTCTCCCCTTTTCACTCTCTCTCTCTCTCCCTCTCTCTCTCTCTCTCTCTCTCTCTCTCCCCTTTTCACTCTCTCTCTTTTGCAAGCAGGCTTAAGAGGAGTCGCAAGCTTCCTCCCTCCTCTCTCTACTCTCTTTCTTCCCCCCTCTTTCTCTCTGCATCTTAACCGGAACAACGATGCTCACCATCGTCCACTATACACTACCGATGTAGAAACTAAACTAATCGAAATGGTGAAGCTTGCCACCGTCCATCGCCTGCAGTGTATAGAGAGAGAAAAGGGATAAAGAGAGAGTAAAGGGAGGAAGAGAAAAATAGCAAAGGGGTAATATAATAATTTCATTATTTTAAATTTTTTAAAAAATATATTTTTTTTTGTTAGCGGAATATTGATGGAAATTGTTTGAATAGACCGCGTGAAGTGTTAATATGACCACAAAGACCTAATTGATAATATTAACCTATCTCAAGGACCTAGACATTAAAAATTTTAAAATATGGACCTATGTGATTTTATTCCCTAATTTCAAGGACCTGGATTTACCCTTGGTTGATTTATACTTCACTTCACTATTTATTCAATACCTCCTTTGAATTTGTAAGTTGACCTCCAATGAAAATTAAAATAGGTTGCGTACCTTAAATTTTTCAGAAGATAAATTTTCTATTTCAATTGGTTTTTTTGTAATTCTTTTGCCTCAAACACTACAATTTCCCCAACTGGAAATTATAACAGAAGAGCACTAAAAATCAATTAAAGTGGAGCTTCTTCTAGCTTAGTGAAAAGGAAGCTTGCCTAAAACTAGGTGGTCCCAGGTTCAAATCTATACTATTATAATTTCCAGTTGGGGAAATTGTAGTGTTGAACATCAGTTGCTTTTTATCATCTGGATTTTCAATTGACTTGAAGTAGTTATTGAGTTTCAACTTAGTGGCTACTTCATTGAAGATGACTTGATACCAACCCTAAGGTGTTCTGGGTAGACTTAGAAATTGTCTTAGATGTCATACTTTATGTTTCAGTTGGAGTTTGAAGCAGTAGTCTTAAAAGTTGTTAGGAGAGCACTACGAGTTGATAATGTTCAACTTTTTTCTAGGCATCTGGATTATGTACGACTTTGATCGGTTATCTTGTGAGATTTTTTCTTACAATTCTTAGAGAACTCACATTTTGTGACTTTAAAAATCATATCCCATCGTCTGATGTTTTCTGCAATTTAAGATTCTGCCTTATAGAAAAATAAAATCCTCACTTAAGCTCACCTGTATTGTGCATTGAAATGAATCGTTAGCTACTTTGGAAGAAAAAGTTGATAAAAAATTTCCCTTATTTGATCTCTGAATACCATGTGCCAGTGGCTCTTACTTCGTAGCATTATTGTGCAGTGCAAACTTTCAGGAATAGAAGATTTTAGTGGATTTTTTCCTTCTACATTATCCAGTCCGATATTTTCTCGCTGTTCCTTGATAATGTTACATATTGTTGATTTTACAATACCATGATATTGATGATATTGAACACTTCTTTTTCAGGCACATGTATGATACTTATGCGTTGGAATATAAACCGTGTTTTTTATTTTTTTAATTGTATTATGTTGGCTCACTTCCATATTTGTGTATGCTTTTCTTTTTGATCACCTTGTTTCCTATTTATAATCGATGAAAATCTTAGTTTGAGTAAATTAACATCAAAATGATTTTCATTCAATAATGAGCTATTTATATAAGCCTAATGATAACATTCATCTGAATACCTATGCTACCTTAAGCGGACAGCCTAGGAAATATACATCCACAAGGATTAGTTTATCGACTTCAGAACAGTAATATAGGAGTCAGTATTGTACTGAACATCCCTCCTGTAATAGTACAGGCTCCCAGTATCTGGAAAATGAATCATATAAATATGTGCACCACAATGAGTTCATTTTCTTGCTAGTCTTGTCTGTTCAACACATAGTTCAATATTACACTTTAGTTAGCTTGAATGATGAAGGTTCGGTAGTAAAAGCTGCAAAAAATAGCACGTCTAAGAAGAGAACACCATCAGCACATAGCCTTAATGCCAAACTAGTTTAGTTCAGCTACAGTGATTTTTCTTGATGATTCAGCTATGCATAAAGCAGCCCTCTTATTAAGTGTAATTGATTCAAGTTTTTGTATTAACCAAATCTTAATTCATTTTTGGTCATATATGTTGAGAAAAGAGGTTTAAGCATATCTTAATATCGCTTTGAAAAGTCTTGCTGAAATGCATCCTTTGACAACATGAAATTGCAAGCAAACCTGCAGTTTTCTTGAACCAGCTCTTGTTTGCCAAGTAAAAAGACTCTTGGTAGCTGCACTTGCATTTTTAAGCATTACTTAAATGATTTGAAAAGTTTTCTTTTAAATATGGTGGTAGTTAAATTTAAATCATATTAATGTTTTTTTTATTGAAAAAATTATGTTAATTTTTACTTGTTCTTTGAAGCGCTATTTGAACGATTTGCACATCACTCTATAGTTTGGGTAGTAGGTTAAACTTGAAGCATAATATTATTCTTTAGTTTTACATTTGTATCCTTTAAAGAAGTTTTGCTACTTATTTTGCCTCCACTTTTAACTATTTACATTTCAACCCTTGAAGTGAATACATATTTACATTTTCTTTTTTGAAACCCGGTTTAATTCAACTTCGAAATCAAAATATTATGTTTGCTAATTTCTATCCCGCCACCCCACGCCTCCCGCCCCACGTTTCTCTATGAACTTAATGCACATTACATTTGCCCCTCCTAAATTGATTGCATATGACAAAGGGATTTACATATGATCACTTTAGGGTCATGTAAATACTTAGAAGTTTTAGAGGTGACAGACATAAAAGCCATTTATATTGTTAAACTTTGGCAAGCAACCATGTAGAAGTTTAAGCTTGGATATTACATTACCTAAAATTGATCGTCTTGAAATTTTATGTATTTCAAGTCTAACACAAGTTTTAATATAACTCACTTTATTTCACATCATATACATTTTTCTAAAAAATTTCACAAAAATTTTTCAAATCATATTTTTGTTCTTCAAACCAAACAGAAATTAAAACTCTTAACATTTCTGATTGTGCTACTATGTTGAACTCGTAATAATCAATGAACTTACGAACTATAAGCTTATAATTTAAGATTGAAAAACCAATTTTGTATTTCTGCATACTTTTTGTCAAGCATTCTAGAAAGATATGAACTTGTTATCGACTTCCTGCAGGTACTAAGTTGCTAAATCATGTGCTAGATTTGTCAGCCAAGCAGCATATTTCGGAGATTTATTTGCACGTCCAAACAAACAACGATGAGGCCATTGGCTTCTACAAGAAATTCGGATTTGAAATCACCGAGACGATAGAGAATTATTATACAAACATCAGCCCGCCGGATTGCTACGTTGTCAGCAAGCTGCTTCCTCTATTGAACTCAAAGAAATGATGATGAGAATTTGGATATTTAATGTTATTTTTATGTCAATTGGGAAGGAGATGATCATGGGAGCTTCATTTCTTGCTGTTATTATGAGGTTGAAAGATTAAAAACTTACAACAAAGAAATCATTGGGTGTTAGGGGGCTCCCTTTTTCTACATTATCTACATATTGGGTTATCAAGATTTGAAAAGCTGTACCAGATCTAAATTGTTTTAAGATTTAGGTGAATTTTATATTGGGGAAGTTCTACTAATGCATATTTCAAATTTGGCATTTAGAATTTTTTTGAGAAAATAAAAATTTTAACTTTTTTTAGGGGAATATGATGTTTGAAATGAGTTGCATTTAGGCGATATGATATGTTTGCTACTAGTCTTGTTAATACAGTTCATTTATTTATCAAAAAAAAAAAAAAACAGTTGATTTATATTAAAAGGATATTTTGATATTCAAAAATAAATTTATTGCTTAGTTGGTTCAAAAATTTAAAAAAAAAATGTTATTTTATTAATATTTAAAATTTATTATTTTCATAAATTTTAATAATTTTATTTGCATCTAGCATTATTTTAGCATTTAAAAAGAGAGTATTTTAATTAAAAAAATTATGTATTTAGTATGAAAAATAAAATATTATTTCTATTATATTAAAATTTTATAAAATTATTAATTTTATATAATTTTTGAATAATAATTTATTTTATTTTAAATTTTAATTTTAAAATTATAATTTATAATCCAAATATTAAATCTAACGCTAAAAAGCTAAACCTTAAATTTTAAATTTTAGTATTATATTTTAAATATTATGTATTTCATAAATTATCTATATCAATAAAATTTATTTTAAATTTAATTTAATAAAATGAAAATTTTTATTATAAATTTGTGAATTATATACAATTGAATAATTTATAAAAGCGAATTATTAAGATAATTCATTTATAATTTAATTTATAAAATTTTGATATAGTATATGTAATATTTTATTTTTGATAATAAAATATATAATTTTTTTTAATTAAAGTATTTTTTAATAAATTCTCTTAAAATAAATTATTTTTTTATTAAATTTATAAATTAATGTTTTTTTGCTTAAAAACAATCTCAGTCAAATGCGCTCCAGTAACAATAAATAGAAATTTTGAAAATTAACTTTTTTTTTCCAATAAAAAAAATCAATTCTTTCGGTATGGTTGAGTTAAAGTTGATGAAATGGCCGTCAGGTGGCAATTTTAAACTTGTTAGACCTATGACCAAATTAATGCTCAAAAACGGCATTGATGTGACATTGTATCTTCTTTTTAAGGCTTTACTTTTGCTTGAAAACCAAAATCATTTTAAAATTAATCAAATTTAATTTTAAAAAAATATATTACAATCACATATAAATTTTAATATAAAAAAATTAATTTTATTTCACATCCTAAACACATATCAAAATAATAATAAATTTATATCACATTCTTCGTATATCTCAATATAATAATTAATTTTATTTAACATCAATCACAATTTTAAATAAAAAAATATCTTCATCTAAATTTACTTTTTAATATAATTAAAATTAAATTTTACAAAAAAAAAAAATAATCTAAAGAAAAAATATTAAACTGGAATACTACAAAACAACAAAAGAACACATATGTTTGGCAGCTCAAAATAACAAAAATCAAATTACAGCTTAAAGAGCTACAATTTAAAATGCGATCTACAATGAAACAACTCTAGCTAGTACGTTAGCAAATTAACTCAATGATGAATAAGTATGATGCAAAAGGCAATGAGAAGTTGGCTCCATTTTCTCATCAAACCACAAATTCCAATATCGCTCCAGAATTCCAAACTTTTTTCACACAGTAACTGTGAAGAAATAGAACTTCAAAATTACTGCAAGGCCCAACTGTAGCAAGAATATGCCTACTACGATGAGAAACCACCTCTCCCCAGCAGAACTGATGTGGCTGCGAAGATTCAGAGAAACAAAACATGCAGACATGAAACCCGCTATGCCGACAATAATCCATCTGAAGATTTCGACTGGCACAATGGAGAGGCACTGGAGCAGAACAAATACTCAGGATTGTTACATAATAAGAACACTCTTTGCTCAAATTAACTTTAATATTTAGATTAAAATAAATTTTATATATCACATTATATACAAATTTTTAACATTAAATTAATAATATTTCAAATCCTATACAAATTTTAATATTAAATCAACTTTATCTCACATCCAACACAAACTTTAAAATAAAAAATTAACTTTATTTTACATCCAACACACCAATTTTTTACTTTAAATCTTTCATAAATCTCAAAATTAGAAAGTACTTTAAGTTACGCATAATTTGATCATGAATTAGTTTAATGTTTTACCCGTTTTAGAATTTTATTTTAGTTATAATAATTTAGTAGGGAACGTAGGATTAGCCAGTCAATCTTTTTATTTAAAGCAGGGTATTGAATTGTTTAGGCAAAACATCAAATTAAAGATTGTTTTAATATAGGGGTGTGGAATAATCAACAAACAAAAGATTGTTAATCACTAATTCGTTGGGTGGAATACTCATAAAGCTAAATTACTTATAGGTTCCTGAGGTCTTATGACTTTTCCACCCTGGTCCAAAGAATTTAAATCATCGCACTTAAGTCCTTGAGACATTAATTTTAATGATATTTCAATTGTACCCATGAGTTAGTGTAATCTCTTTGATGGCAGATAGAGGTTTGTAACAATAACCAAAAAATCAAAATTAACCTGAAACTAAACCGAATCGATGAATTTGGGATGAATCTAAATTGCATGGATCGGTTCTGGTTCTTAAAATATTCAAAGCCAATTATATAGTTTGGTACTTAAGTTTAATATATCATATATACATCTAGTACAACCAAACTGACCCAATTTAGATGAGTGATAAAACAAGTAATTTTCGCTAATCATCCTAATTTACAATTCGACTCTATATTTCCATTATCATTTTCAATTTTTATTCTATTTTCTTTGTATGATTTCTTCCTCTCTTTCTTTAAGTTGTTTTTGTTGCTACAATTTCCTGGATAGTTGTCTGGAATATGTGTTGCTCATTTCGCCAAGATCAATCATATGGAGGAGCTAATTGATATCCATGGAATTAAGAAAAGAAAATAATGGAAGGTGAGTTAACTAATAAAAATTAGATTGTAATTTCGAATTTATTTTAATTAAAGAGTATTGCACTTGGGTGATTATGTGTAATTTTATGTCTCCCCCATAGATATCAGAACTAGTGATTTTGAAAAGAATATCTATGAAATTCCATTCAGAAATATTAAACCAAGTATTATACTTTAATATAAATTGTTCATTTTTTAAATTCATGATTAAATTTTTAGTTCGATAGGAGTTCTATTATCCCAATTTGGATTCCTCTCTTTCACAATCTTTGGCACTATCATACACATTTTCTCTCGTAAAAAAATCTTTCTAAATTGAAGCATTATTATTATTATATTTATTAGGAAATTTATATCTTTCAAATTAAAAATTATTCATTGGACCGGATCCGAGCCGAGCCCAGCCCAACGGTTCAGTCTAAGTCGGTCCATAGGTGCATGGATTGGATCCAGTTCTATATATAGTGGAACCGACTCATCTCAGATCAAGTTGCATGATAGGTATAGAACCGAAACAACTCAACCCATACACACCAAATGTCAAGATTTATCAAATGAGCGTATGATATTTACGTCATTTTATAATATTAAAAGCCTTCTCTGAGACATATTTGAGAGCTACAGTTAACTTCGACTAGGCATGCAATATATTAAGATGAGAATAACCATACAATAAAAAAATGTCAACCTCAAAGATCTAAGTGCAACCATACAAATTCTATGGACCAACGTGCAAAAAACCTAATACCATAGGGACTTATAAGCAATTTACCCTACTCCTGCTTGAAACAAAGCTTAGAAAGCTTTGGAGGTGGGCTTCTTTGGCTTTTTTTGAGATATGAGTAAGATAAATAAAATTAATTAGTTATATTAAAAATTATATAAGATGTAAAATAAAGTGATGTTTAAATATTGAAGTTTGTGTAAAATAAAATATATTATATATTATTATAATTATTTTTTAATAAAATAAAGTTTTTTATATTAATTTTTTAATAAAAAAATCTTTTTTGGTCATGGTTATAAAGCCATGCCTTTTTGGCATGTTCCAAACAGGATCATAATGCAGAAATATGTGGTTTTACATTTAGGATGTAGGATTTAAGATACAGGTTTACTATAATTGAAACAACAATAATATATTTCTATTGATTATTATGCTATAACAAGTCCACTGGCAATCCCCAATGTCAACAGTTCTGAAGTAGCTCCAAAAGATTGTTCAAGGGGAAAATGTAAAGATGGATGAGTGACTGAGCTAGAGTGTATGACATTAAAAATGGTTATATAAATGAGAATGTGAGAATGACATAACAAGCTAAAACATGTGATGAACATTTGGCTTAGCCATATCCATTATCAAGGTAAATGTGAGGGATTTGAAGTCCATGTGATAAGTAGAGATACAAGAAGACCACAAATGATTTAGAATATAATTATTAGACATGATCTAGATTCACTTGTGCTTACAGAGGGCGTTGCTTTAAATAGATTTGGATAGAAATGGTTTAAAGCTTTGTTGTTGTTGTTATAAATCATAATCAACAATCATGATTGAATTCTAGAGAATTTTACCAAGGTAAAACGGGGAAAAAACATTTAAGGTGTTTTTGTCATATCCATTGTCAAGCAGCATGTGAGAGAGTTCAAGTCCATAAGGTACTAGAACTGGATAGAAAAATGAAATCCATGTATTGCCAAAACTAGTTTGATTTAAGGCTTTGTTGTTGTTATTGTAAATCATAATCAACAATCATGATTGAATTCTAGAAGATAAGATAGAGCAAGAAATATTTAAGGTGGTTTGACCATATCCATGGACAAGGTAAATGTGACGGAGTTGAAGGCCATATGGTACAAAGAGTAATAAGAAGACCAAAAATGACTCGAGATTTGATTACTAGCCATGATCTTGATTCATTTAGCTTACAGGGAGAATTGCTTTAAATAAAACTTGATGGGAAAAAAAATTATGTGAAGCCAAAACTAGGTTAATTTAAGGTTATGTTATTGTTGTTGTAACACAAAAAAAACAACCATGAATGAATTCTATAATACTTACCAGGGCTGGGATAAATATGAACAACGAGTACCCATAAAGACACCAAAGCTGCACAAGTCCCAGTGGTGCTGAGAAGTACTTGAGGACTATGTATAGTCCAAGAGGAACCAAAGTGACATAACCATAGAATAAACCAGCAGACCACGTGACCAGATTAATATCATAATCCCACTCTTTCTTCTGAAACTTGTGCGCCAAGTACGTGACAAAAGTCCCAATTGATGCGGCTACAAATATTAACGTAGTGCATATCCAAAATGGTCCGTACCTTCAGTGAAACTTTGCAAATAAGCCAAGGCCAATTAAGTAAATATGAAAATAAAATATGCACGTCAGAAATGTTTTAGCGCAGTCTAAAAGTTGCTAGCGAAAATAAATGATAGCTTTTTTTGATTTTGGCAATGAATGATAGCTAATATAACTTAACCAATTTATCAATTTGTACAGAAAAATGGGAAATGGAATTGAATTGCATGTTAACATAATGACTGTAAGAAAATGAGTTAGTAATCTGTAGAATAATACAGTGACTCTGACTAGCCTAATGAAGAACTCAGCTGTCTAGGTTTCTCTTTCCTGTTAATCCATCGCATCGAAGTGAAAGACTTGTCATAAAAAATGTGCAAATATTAACATGACACAGGTAGCGCTTTCAGAAAGTGAATATCCTGCTTAAATGAAAATTGAATTTCATTCAAAAAAGAATCCATATGAACCATGAATGCATCATAGAAAATAGGTAATTAAGAACATATTAAATAGAACAGACGACCTTGAAGAAACCAACTTCTCGATTGCTTGGCAGGGAGATTCAACGAGAGCAGGAACAGAACGAAGTGAATATTGAGTGGGATTGAAGGGGAATGGAATCAAATAGCAATCAACAGCATCACTCTTTCCAAATCTATCTTGATCACCAGTCGATCCAGATCGAAGCAATGTGGCCAGATCTCGGCCGTCAACAATAAACCCTATCATGAATGAATCGATGGTAGATGTGGCGTTCCCGCCAAGGACATAGAATGAATCTATCTACCGCTTCTCATAATTTCTTGTCATTTGCTTCTTTCATGATCTAGAAATATAATGTGCTAAAAACTTATGAAAAACTTTGGATTTTCTGAGATCTATAACAAAATTCTTCAATTTTATACAGTAATCTAAAGTTTATTTAAAATTACCTTTTCAATATAAATCTTATAAAATGACAAATTAAAAGTATAACATCTAATCCTGTAAGCAATTTTGAGATTTATAAAATATTCCAATACATAAAGTACACATGTTAAATTGACAAAAGTTTGACAATACAAACAAAACAGAATAAAAAAAAATAAAGGTTAATGAAATTACACATCATAGCATCACTTTTCTACATGTAAATCTGATCACTTAATAATTTTTATGACAAGGGTTTTGGTTATTATTCTTACTGTGAGAATTGTTTTGCAACCAACACTTGTATGCCAATATACATGCGTATTGGTTTTCATGGCTTTTAGAATTGTCTTTTAAGTAAAACATTCTATCACTCCATGGAGTGATTGTACACTTCATTAAACAGGTCATACACTAAACTGGATGTACCTAAGGAAGCTAAGATACTTGCAAAGGGACACCGCATCCATATCGAATCAGTGTCCATATCGAATCGGTGTTAGATATGAAACTTTTAGATACACCCTAAATACATATCGAATATACCACATGATATATCCGAACAAAAAAAAAACTTGTTACACCTGCATACCAATGTGGATGCAATGGACGTCAAGAAATTTGAGAATCAAGATGATATTTTATATAAATACTTGTACATAGAAATAACCATAAAAACTAGAGTGTTATATGCAAAAGAGCAACTCACCAAATAAAAACTAAGAGCTCTCTCGTTCTCTCATGTACACATCTGGTGATTCCTCTAAATATATGTAATGCCAAAAAATATTTATATTAAGCAAAGGTGTTGGTAATCAAATAGTGCTCTATTAAATGAGGTTTAGAATAAATTTACATCAACTAAACTAGCGAGAATTCAATCCCGCTCTACCTATTTTTCAAGTAGATCAAATTAACAAGAAATATCTACATGTCAAAGATATTTTGAGCATATTAGATAATTTATATGTTGTATCCTTGTTGTAACTTTATCTTATATTTTCAAAAAAAATTGTTCAAAATTTATTGTATCATCATATTTGTATTATATCGAATATGCATCCCTATATCACACCCGTGCTTCATAAGAAGCACACGAGTATGACACAAAGATACATATACGATACAATACAAATAAGATGCACACATCAACCAATCTAGTTAACATGTAAATAGTTAATTTCTTCTAAGATTGATCCCTTTCAACTAGAAATTGACCAATACAGTTGAAGGAATAATACTCTGTCACTTCGTTTCTATCATTTTTTCCTTTCACACTTCAAGACACTGTTAGTAGTAAAGTCTTCCAATCTATAAATTTTGCTGCGATGGCTTCGCTGTCAGTTAGAGTTTCACATAGTTCCAGGTGATTTCTTCTTGTTTCTTCTCAAATTAAAATCTTAATATTCTCCTTCTTGTCTTCTTTTGAAAAACTCCAAGGGTTGAGAAAAAGCTAAAAAGTGGAATAAGGTGAGAAAAGATAAGAAAAGTGGATAGACATATAAAGAATAAAGTGTGAGTGCACCAAGAGAAGAGGGCCAAGATTTAGAAGCCAAGAGAGAGGAAGTTGAAAATGAATGCAAGATAATAATATAACAATATCTAGAAGTGATAAAAGCTTTTTGTTCAAAAGGTAGCCAATTTTTTCTTTATTTTAATTTTTTTCAACTTAGAGATTATAAAGGACACTAACTCCTGTTTATAGATCCATTGGGGATAATTACATTATTTTGGAATTTATATACCCACCTTGAGATTATATGAATTTGAAGTGTGCATAAAGAGATAAGGTAATTAGTTGCATTCTTGCTTAATTCTAGTCACAGGAACGAATCCAGTGGTGGAGAGGATAGGTAAGAAACTATTAGGACGAAATTTTAGTTGCTCGTTAGGACCAAAGAGGGGTAATGTCATTGCCATCTGAGTATAGCAGAGATAGATCATTCCACATTATATTGTGTTCAGCAAGAAAAGAAAAAACAGAGAGTAGGATGAAAATTACAAGTCCGGATTACTAGCCGTCGTCTCCATAAAGCTGACCTTGAACGGGAAAAGCGACTCTTTAATCCTCCCCAACACATCTGAAGTATCAACATCAAAGTAGGGCTTGTAAGCTGCAATCATGAAGTTTCGCATCCACCCAGATGGTTGGGATTCTTCGGAGCTTCCATTAGCCGGCTTCGAGAACGTATCTGCACACCACCAGGCAGCAGGTCAACTTGTCGCGCACATGACAAGCCAAAAATAACGTAGCAAAGGAAACAAAGAAGCCGATCGAGAACTCAAAGCCGCAGATCTGAGCTCGACACTGGATGTTTACGAACCGTCGGCATCGGAAGGAGGCCGGAATCCGCCGGTGATCTTTCCTCTCGCCTCGGCTGGTGGAAATGTCTGGAGATTGGAATCTGCAAAGCCAAGGAAAGAGCTATCAGGAGCGTTATTCTAACCCACTAAACATAAGACCCAGACTCAATCACCATCTCTCACCGGTAAACTTGACCGAGACATGTTCGGATCCGGAGACTGCCTGCAGGAGAGAAGAAAAGTCGAACATGGCGATTAGATCCAAAGAAAAATGCGCGAAATAGGAGTAGGAAAAGAGAGAAAGTGACCGGAACGGATCCGGAGACGTTCTGATTGTCGATGGAGGTGTAGCCGCCGCCGGACATCATCTTGTGATCACCACCAGCTGCCTGACGCGCTCTCCTCTCTTTTATTAAGCCCGGAGATCTCCTCTTCCTCTCCTCCCGAACGCCGTACTGATCGGACTTTTTACAGCATAGCGAAAGCAAAGAGTCAGCGACGGGTCGTTTCTAGGGCATGAAATAGGTCGAGCTTTTTCATCTTAAAAAAAAGAAGAGGTTGAGCTCCCGTTAGTTCGAGTCTAATCGAATTTGATTCAGACTACTGAATTTTTTTTTTAAAATAAATTTATCGTCTCTCTTGAAGTTAAATAATTATAAATATATAATTTTAAAAATAAAATGAATAAAAAGTTCAATTTAAAAAATAAAATATATAATTTTTTTCTTCCTAAAAATATTTATTAATTTATTAATATTTATTTTACATTAAACATAATTTTTAATAAAAAAATAAATTTATTTTTAATTTTTACTAAAATTTGATTTTAAAATTAATTTTATTTAAATCCTATATCTACTAAAAATTCAATAATATTATACATTTTATATAATTTTTATTAAAGTAATTTTCTGTTGCATTATTTATTAATATCAATATATTTATTTTCGAAGGCTCAACACATGTTTTCTCTGATTCAAAAAATAAATCAAAGGACTTTTGTGATTTTTTTAAAAGAATTATATAAAAAAATAAATTTATTAATTATATTAAAAATACGTAAAATATAAATAAAATTGATTAATATTTAAAAATTGTAATGAATATGAAAGAAAGTGATTCATTTAAAGTTAAAGTTTATAAAAAATAAATTTATATTTATTTTTTTATCTTTTTAAAATTAAAAGGCTGTGACAATTAAGGCTTCAATTAACAAATAGGTGTAAAAAAAAAACCTTAAAGCAACAGGCTAAAAAACAACAAATCCAATATCAGTTATAAAAAATAGAATATACTTTATATTACATTTTGATATGAATTTTAACATAAAAAATATTTTATATTTTTATATATATTTCATCATATTAAAATTACTTCCTATCATATAATTTATTAACTTATATTATATTTTATTTTAATAAAGATTAATTAACTATAGTTTAACAAAATTGATTGAATCATCTATGATATTGAGATTTTGAAATAAAAAAAAAATTGGGGAGATTCACATGTCAAATCGAGAAATTATTACGTTTGGATGGAGCATCATCTGGATGCCAATCAGAGGCCACTATGTGTGCAATACAGCTGCGTACGGATACACGTGGCAGCCTCTAATTGGCCGTCCGAATGGTGCTCTGTCCAGACGCAATAATTTCTCTGTCAAATCTGTTAAAGTTGCCGATTTGTGTGTCAGAGAAATTCAAATTTATATTTATAACATCATTTAAAACTTGATATATCTATAAAGGATTTCTCCAATTAAGATATATATGAATTATTCTAGAAATGTTGATGAAAAAATTTGTCAATATTTCTTCTGATTTTATATTGGAGAAATTGTCCCACAAATATGACAATTCAAATTAAGGCAAATATAGTTAAAATAGAAAAAATAAAAAATAAATAGCCATCATAATTTATAAAATAATATCTTTAATGTATAAAAGACATAAACATATGAAAAAAAAGCTTATATTTTTATTCTATAAAAGATTAATAATAAATTATTTTACCCCAGATGAATACAAAAATTTCACTCATGCATTCACTTTCCTCTTAACTATGAGTCTTCTTTATGTATAAAAGTTCACGTATAAAATTTCATAATTTTTTTTTAAAAAATATCTAATTTTTAAATTACTTTATTACTTATAAAACTCAAAAATATTTTTCATTTTCACTTTCATTTCTACATCCTTTCTACTTAGAAGAAACTTCTGCATTTGTCATTTTTGAGTGTTATATGCATGATAATTTTTAATTGAGATGAACGAAATGTGTTGCCTGAGAGCTAAAAAATAAAAAGACTATTTAAAAAAATTAAAGAGACATCTAATTTAATATTATCTTGATGTTATGTTATGTTATCTAGAGAAATCAATTATTTAGTTTAATAATATCTGTAAATAATCTCTATAAGATTATAAAATTATTAGTTAAAAGATGATATCTATATATTATGATATTTAAATTATATGACATAATATTACGATAATAATAAATAAAATATTTTCTAAAAAATATGTTTAATAATATATATATATATTTTTTTTAGGCAAATTTTACTCAGGTCCCTGAGTTTAGTGCTTAATATCATGCAGGTCCATATTTTTTAAAATTTACCTTTCAGGTCCTGTCTGCATAATGTGTATCATACAGGTCCTTCCGTTACTCAGCCGTTAAAAAAAAAAGGGTAATGACGATTTTATCCCTACCGAAACAGAACGAAACTCACAGTCCTCGCGCTGCTACTTATGTTGTGAAACCCTAATCGTCTCTGGGAGATCGGTGGATCTGCAGGAAGAAGGTGACGCATCGACGGCCACCGATGACGCAATCTGCAAGAAGGTGACGCATTGCCATTTTCAGCTAATCGCTTCCTAGCAGAAGATGTTATTGAATCAGAAAGTCCAACAACTTGTCTCATCTTAGTAAATCTCAACATAAGCTTCAGCCTTACTGCCTCTAACAAGGTCAAAATTGGCTTATCTCTTTCATCAGAAATCCAACTATTAAAACATTCGGCAAAGTTGTTAGTCACCATATCCATCTTGATCGATGTATCAAATGTATGTCGAGCCCACCTATGCTTAGGTCGGCTGGGATGCATTAGCCAATCATAAGTGTCCTTGTCGTTTGCCTTTAAGAAGTTCATTTCTTTATTGAACATATACTCGGTATATGCCTTAGCTGCTCCCCAAAAATATTTCCTTAGGTTAGTTGCAGGAAAATATTTCTTAAAATTACTAAATAAATGCCTACAACAATGTCTTTGACCTGCAAAAGAAAATATATCCTCTATGGCTTCATCTAAACCCTACACAATAAAATGAGAAATATTTAATAATATAAATGCATTAGTAGAAGCAATGGTTGATATGAATTATAAGTTCATAAAAAATAACATACCTTCTGTTTATCATGGAGGAAATGTAAGCGACCATCATTCTGTACATCGAGTGCCTTTCTCAGTGCAGTCAAGAACCATCTCCAAGTATGATCATTTTCTATATCAGTAACACCTAATGCAATTGGAAACAACTTATTATTCTCATCTACTGATACAGCAGCTAAAATGGTACCACCAGTACGACCCTTCAAATGGCAACCATCTAAGCTAATAATTGGTCTACAACCCTCCCAAAAGCCCATCTTTTGAGCCTCAAAACAATAAAAAAATTCTCAAATCTTTTCATATTTTGAGGGAGGGATGTATCAAAGGAGACTACTACCGTACTCTTTGGAGAGTTTTCCAAAATCAGATGTGCATATCTTGGAATCATTTTAAAGCATTCCAAAGAATCTCCATCATTAACTTTTATCGCCTCTTCTCGGGCTCTCCACAATTTCAGATTTTTCACATTCTCGACTGAGTATTTCTTCTTCAATTCTTGCCTCATCAAGTCTAATTTCTCTTAGGGTCAACCCTTAGCTGAGACACAAATTCAGAGGCAATGAACTTATAAGATGCATATTTATTAGCATCAGTCCTTGTACAATTATGATTGCCACTTATATTTCTAATTTTAAATGTCATGCCATCTTTTAGTCTAGAGGCATGTAGCCTCCACTGGCAGCCATCTGCTGAACATGCCATAGTATACTGTAAGGTATCATTCTTAATCTTTTTCAGTACAATATCTTCCTGAAGGCAGTACATTCTCATGACCTCTCTCAAATGCTGTATACTGTCAAACAAATGTCCAATCTTTAATTCAACTTTTCCATAATCATTTTTTTCATACGGTATACCAGATAATGCCAACTTCCAACTTCTTCTTTCACTATCAGATAAGTCAGATTCTTCACTTGAATCCATAGTAATTCTGACATAATTTTTGTCAACATCTAAATCTGGAAACTCATCATCAATCAATTGCATAATCTCTTCATTTATAAACTGGTTAGGATAGATAGTAATATCACCTTTTAAATCAGAACACACATTAGTCGAATCGGATTCAAAATCTACCTGAAATTAACTATCATTGTCACTATCACTATAGTTGATATTAAGAGTCACATCCTGCTGCAATTCAATATCTCTGCGTCTACAAACTTTCACAATATTCATTCTCTTGGTTACTAGAGTACCAACTTCTTACATGGTAGTAATTGTAAATCTCTACTACTTACTGCCTCCTTCTCCTCATCGATTGTCCCAACTGACTTTGAAAAAGTCTATTCACACTCAACAAACAAGTGTATATCAAACTCATTTCTAGTAGCGTAGGCATCAAACATTATAAAAAGTTCTTTATCAGTATTAATTGGAATGAAACCTTTAGGTGATGACCAATAAACACAGACATTGCAAACACTGACAACCTTGTCATCATGTTTTTTGGCAACAGATAATATATCATCAACAAAGTTTATGACTGCATATTTATCATGATCTACATTATAGATCTCAGAAATACTCCCTTTATAAAATATGTGAAATGTGAACAAAGCATCTATGACCTATAAAAAAGCAGACATAGTTGTTAAAAAATACTAAAATTCAATTTTCATAAATAAATACATGATGAAAAAAAATACATCAATTCTGTATCACATCAGAATCTTAGTGCTTAATTTTTCTTGTATATTTGAGTAATTACATATCTGAAAGAAAAGTCCAACTAGAGAATGAATAGTGGACTGATTTCTTTATGCTGAACAAATGCGGAAAAATCTGGGAATCATCAGGTACACAATTTGTACATAGATAGCAAAAAAAGGGACCACAACTTCTCTGTTTGATTATTATCAAGAAATGGAAATTATTTCAACTACCATGCATTTACAGGCTTGCAGACAAATGATAGAAATATAGGTGCCCATCAAATTAACCTTTTGTCATGCAATGTATACATCTAATCTGTAAAGAGTACTAGTTAACATCTGCAAGCTCATTAAATACTTTGTTCTATTTAAATGGTCGCATGCTTAAGAGTGAGATTTTTATGTAATGTTAACCATAGATGTATCCAATATACTGAAATGTGACCTCTTACAGTTGAATAACAAATGCACCATGCATCTAAACATTATCATTTTTATAGATTTTTGAGAAATAAATGATGATAAAACCACAATCAATTTATATCTAGCATAAGCAGAATGGCAGAACATATTTACAAGGGGGAAAAAAGCCTATTTACTTGAAAATGAGAGCTATTGAGGCAACTTGCAATCTACTTGAAAAGCCGAACCATGCAACGCTGGAACTCAATAGGCTGAGTTGCTTCCAATACCTCTTCCAGTTCTCCCAAGAAGAGGACCTCCTTCTGGAAGTGAAGGTTTAGGGCAGGGCGGATATTGTTGCAGGAAGAGAAGGTTTAGGGCACGGAGGATATGATTGCAGGAAGGGAAATACCATCGCACGCATAGCTCGCTGGGTTTTTCAAAAATAAAGAGATAAATGAGGTAAGGGTAGTTTAGTAATTGCAAATTAATAAGAATTAATAAATATTAATTTCTGAATTTTGTTTAACGAAAACATAACGATACCGTGAATTATGGACCTAATCGATAAATTTATTTTGCAAGAAAGGACCTGTATGATACACATTATGCAGACAGGGCCTAAAAGGTAAATTTTAAAAAATATGGACCTGCATGATATTAAATTTTAAACTCAGGGACCTGGGCGAAATTTGCCCCTTTTTTTTGTGTTTTAGCATAACATCTCATTTGTTAATATGTATTTCAGTGTAACAACATTAACCGTCCGATCAGATTGATTGCGGTTGACAAAGTACTTCGGACGAGTGGCCTGCCTATTTAAGCATCTGAGTCGGGCCTCAAAAGTCGCGCTTCTGTTAACAGATTAGGGTTACGAATCGAATTCATCACCTCGATGGAGGAAATCGTCGATGGAGTTAACAGCCTTAAAATAAACGATTCCAGTAAGAAGAACCGCATCCAAGTCTCCAACACTAAGAAGCCCCTCTTTTTCTACGTCAATCTTGCCAAGGTATTCTGGTCGTTCGTTCATCTGGGGATTCGCCGATGATTCTTTGATATTGCGATCTTCCTGCTTAGTTTTTGAATTTGGATTTATTTTCTTCGAAATTTTCTTTCTTGCTGTGAATGAGGGTGCACTTGGGATTTGTTATCGTTAGTTTTCCGGGTATAGTTTGTAAATTAACTGTTCTGAACTGAAATTCGTGGAGTGTTCTTGGTGGAATCTTGATTGCTTACGCTCATCATGCTATTGCATAATTTTGAATAATTATGGGTTGTTGTGAACTTTTATATGTCATCGGTATTCTTTGATATTGGGCTATATCTTTTGTGTAATTCAAATTTTCGCTATTAATGCTTTATTGTCTAGAACTGTGTTTTTTTTTCTAAATTGAACATAACATTTTGTTGTGCTTGTTATATGAAGTGATTATATATATACTTGTATGATTATATCAAAATTAATTTAGTTTAACTATGATTTTATTTTAACTGTTACCCCGGGTATAATATTAAACAACCAAACAAGATAGTATATTATCCCATAATAACAACTAAACAAAAATCAGGTTAAATTTCTTAACCCAAGAGTGTTAAATTATTAATGCGGTTAAACTACCCTAGGTTTTACTTATCCTACCCTCAATCCAAACAGGGCCTTAAAGACATGTGGTTAACTAGGGGTTGTTGTGAACTTTAGAAAAAAAAACACAGTTCTAGACAATAAAGCATTAATAGCGAAAATTTGAATTACACAAAAGATATAGCCCAATATCAAAGAATACCGATGACATATAAAAGTTCACAACAACCCCTAGTTAACCACATGTCTTTAAGGCCCTGTTTGGATTGAGGGTAGGATAAGTAAAACCTAGGGTAGTTTAACCGCATTAATAATTTAACACTCTTGGGTTAAGAAATTTAACCTGATTTCTGTTTAGTTGTTATTATGGGATAATATACTATCTTGTTTGGTTGTTTAATATTATATCCGGGGTAACAGTTAAAATAAAATCATAGTTAAACTAAATTAATTTTGATATGATCATACAAGTATATATATAATCACTTCATATAACAAGCACAACAAAATGTTATGTTCAATTTAGAAAAAAAAACACAGTTCTAGACAATAAAGCATTAATAGCGAAAATTTGAATTACACAAAAGATATAGCCCAATATCAAAGAATACCGATGACATATAAAAGTTCATAACAACCCATAATTATTCAAAAGTACATTACTGAAACATCTAAATAAGTGCACAAACAAGTCTTAGATATGACCAAAAATAGGTGTTTAATCTTAATGTAAAAATAGAAATGTCATGGATTATAAGTCATCATGTCACACAAATTTTCATAGCCTTCCCAACAAAATTGATGGAACCACCACATCAAATATTATTTGATCTCTGCAATAAATAAATTAAAAATTTATTCAAATAACACTTGATAATATTACAAAATATTAAAAATTACAAAGCAATACCAACATTGCATATCCACATCTACTTGATGATGTTAGTATGTATGCCTTCGTCTCTCCGTTGTTCACCAATTGACACAACGCTTGACAGTTCTTCATATAACATCGTGTCATCTATGTCTTGATCATGCTCCATATTAGTCTTAAACATGTTAAAAAATTTGTCTTGCTCATGCTACTTACCAATATAATTGTGAAAAATATAACATGCAAGCACAATATCTACCTGCATGCTAAATGAGAATGGTTTCATATCATTCAACGCATTAAATCATTTTTTAAGAATACCAAATATTTTCTCTGCCACATTCCTAAGTTTAGCATGCCTGTGGTTATACAGTTCTTGAGGATTCTCATAACTACGTTATGCTGGGGTTCAGTGGTTACTCAAGTGATACCTATAGCCTCGTATCGGTACTAAAAATTTATTAGTATTTGCATATCCTGAGTCAAATAAATATTTTTTTCCTATTAGTTTAAGACATCATTGCTTCTTCTAATTTTTTGTTTAATACGGGATCAGTGAAGTATATAAGTTTCTATTCATGCAATATGGACACTTCCATATGTTTAACCTCATTAATGTATAAAATAACTCTGATTTGGATCGGCACAATACATTGCATTCGCATATTAAACTTTTAGCCATGACACCAAGGAGAACTTGACTTTAACATAGAATGTTATCCATTTAGTGCGTTGTGTTTAAATGTATAATATAGATCATCATTGTCCACATATTAGATTAGTATAATGTCTACAAGTGAAGTATCCAAGCATATCATTGTAACGTCTAGTACTATATATCATATAAGTTAGTGTAGTATCTGACTTGCCGAAAAAGCAGAATAGCAAAGCAAACACAACAATAGGATAGAATTAGGAAGGACACAATTGAGGAACAATATAGCCAACTATAACTAAGGGAGAGGAAGACAGATCAGCCAAACAGCAATTATTAGGACAACCTAATTAAAATAATTTATGTGATATGGATAATAAATAAAACATATAGGCAACTGCATATTTAACAGAGCTAACATGCCATAGACCAAATGGGTGACATGGCACACATTGAATAGATCCCGCTTCCTTTGAAACAAATATTTGGTCCATCATATGAAATCTAGTCTAGAATCCAACCAAAGACAAAGGACGTTACCAGAAATCCAACCAAAAAAATAGGTCAGGATTAATGGCATAAAAATGTTTCAAAAAACTAGGGATAAAGACAAAATCCAGCCATTAATCCAACCAGATCAGAAGGCTATCTTCTTATTTGGCATGCATTCAAAACTAATAATATGCATGCATGCTGGTTGAAGATAAATAAAAAAAATAGAAATTCAAGTTCAATATCAGGATTATGAACTTATCAGTCATGCTGAAGATTATTTTCCAAAAGTAGGAATGAAATTTTTACCAAAAGGTTTGAAATGAAGGTAAAACGCAAAAATAAAAATTTCTGATACCAACTCTTGTATAGATTGCCATCCAACATACATTCTGGATCTCAGGAATGCAAATGATGAAGACGATAAAGTATATAGAAATAGAGCATACCATTTTAATCCAAAAAATGCCTTTATTGGGTTGATCTACCCACACACAAACCATCATAACACAGAGAATGAGAGAGAAGAATAGCGTAGGGTTAGGGCTTTATTGTTTTCGCAAAAAAAAAAAAAAATCAAACCAAACCCTAACTAGCATGTAAGAAGGTTTAGAAGTGGAGGAAGATGGATGTAGCCGTTTTGTCGGAGTGGAGGAAGATGAATGTAGATGTTTTGCCGGAGAGGAGGAAGATGAAGCCATAGTGATGGAGGAAGAGAAAGTCGTGGTTGTTGTTTCCCTGGCTTACCCTAGCAACGAAAGCGGGGAAAATATCCCCAAGGTAAGCGGGTTAATATCGCTAGCCCAGGGTAATTAACTCGTGCTACCCTGGGATGGGTTATTTAGCCTAAAAACTCATTTGGTGGGTTAACCCGGGGTAATTTAAGTTACCCCGGGATTAACCCACCATCCAAAGTGGCCCTAAAAGACTTTAGTGGATTAACTTATGGTAACTTAATTTACCCCAGGTTTACCTCCAAACCAAACAACCGATTTATTTCTCAATTAATATGCATACTTCCACTTTATCCCTGCTCTTGTTGAGATAAGCATTGAATAGTAGGCTGAGTTTATGTAATATTAATTCATCCTTGGTCTCTCATTGGTATTCTGAAGAGAAAGGATTCTATGTTGGTCCTTTTTTTTATTTTACCTAAAAATGCCAATTCTCCTTTGATAGCCTTTAGCCTGGTATTCACTATAATGGGAATGCGGTTTCCTTGCAGAGATATATGCAACAGCACAATGAGGTTGAGCTTTCTGCACTTGGAATGGGTATCTTTCTCTTATCATGTCATATTGTGTTTCTTTTGGTGCTTCCTTTATGTTAGAACAAATTTTTAAGTTACTTACTGGTCTTGGGCCTGTGCAAAGTTATCGTTTTTTTTTTTGAAGATTGTCTTGCTTGTAATTCCAAAATTGATATTATTGTTAACCTTTTTAGATGTGAAAAGTCAAACATGATTAAATTTTCTGTTATTAAGTTATAAGTCATCTTTTTCGCATTTCTTCAAAGCATAACTTAAATTTTGCAAAGGTTTCTTAATATGTTTGCTAGTGTTTTAGATTTTGTTTGCAGCTGCTACCACTGAGAATTGATGATTGTCAGTATGATAAGAAATAATTAACTCACAATACTTTTTTTTCCATGTTTGATTTGATCGATGCATGAATTTCGATTTAATTGGAGAAATCTTGCACATGCAGTGGATTCATCAACATTGGATATTGAAACCTTAAGTCAAGAGCATTTTTACTGCACTATAGTTTATCTCACACTTTTGTTGTCTTTGATATACTGAGGAAACTGTAGATCTGGATTGTAAGATCCAAAAATGTCTCATAATAAAAGCCATGTCCTTGCTAACAATCTAGATATCGTTTTTCTTTATTTTTTGGTATTAACATTGTGAAACAAATGAAAAGAACACCATTTCTTTATTAGAGCACATACTTATCCTAACTAATTAGTCCTGAGCTTGAAACAATACCCTTGAGTGCTATGCTGGTGCTCCATCTTTTTGAGAATTGTGAAGCACTATTTTATTGTCTTAAGTAATCATTCTTCTAAATCGTATTTATCATGATTTTCTTTTGTTTTTGAAGTGCATTGTGATTTTTCCCGGTAATTTCAAAATATCGTAATTATTCAACTACCTAGAAGTAGTTCATTGTCAATCATTACTTGCAAAAGAAGATTTAACCTTTATTTCTGCTTGAGCCAATTTGAATTTATTATATTGTTATTTGACTATTGGAATCTAAAAACCTTTGCCTTTCCTGAGCTTTATGTTTATTTTGCTCTACCAATCCCGAACACTGAGGGAGGAGGAAGATTGCTGGTTGATAACCAATATAAAACTGTCCTTGATAATGAATTTCTCTCATATTAATCATTTGGTTGGTTTCCTAATTATGACTTGCTATACATGAGGTATTCAGGTCTTTTAGAGTGAAAGAAGTTAAAAAGAAGATGATGTCCAGTGTAGCTTGTTGGGTTGATGAGATTTTTATTGAGGTGTGGCAATGTTCAAGCGACATTTGTGCTAAATGGCTTGCAAGATTCTTCAATAAGAATGCCAAGAGTGCCTAATAGGTTTGAGGAGGAATTTTCTTGTTCGTATTTTATGTCGGGTATGCTTGTTTTAATTTTTGAGGGATTAAGCATATAAATCACAATATGGACCTCTGGAAGATAATGTTGAATAAAGGTTAAGCAGAGGCATTATTAGACAAGAAGTTTGGTTTTATGCATGTAAGATCAACATCATTAAAGGCTGTCCTTTATTAAGAAAATTGACATTAATATATAAAGATGCAAAAAAACAACTATAATTTTATTATTCTTGATATGGAAAAGCATTGATGGAGAATTGGAGATCTTTTGACCGGCAGTAGAAAAAAATTGTGCGCCCATTAGATATATTGTCGTATAATGAAGTGGTTACTAGTGTGAGGAGTGTTTGCCGCAACTCCCATTAGTTTATTATTGTGATTTGATGCTTTGTGCTTGTAGTCTTACATTTTGACTTTGATGATAGATGAGTAAGCTTGTGTTTTTTGTAGATTTAAGTCGTGAAGTAGTTTATTACAAATAGGAATTTTGGCAATTTTGGACCCGACTAGCTAACCCTACCCACACTAGAGTAGGCTTAATCCATATGGGCTGGCTTTGCATGGGTTCAAGTCATAACCTGGCCTACTTGTTTACAACCCCCCATATGAGAACTTGGGTTCAGATTGGCTAGTTGACTGGGATATGACTTGGGAATAGTTCATTTAACAAAGTTATTATTTGATTTTTTTTAATCTAATATCAATGTTATTGTTGATTGTTAGGTGTACTCTAGTTTGTTAATCCATTTTTTAACTAAAACTTTACTTGGTAGCAAAATTTTATTAGATCAACTATTGTTCGCATGATCAGTTTCTATAACCCAAAGGTTATTTGGAGAGTCGGGTCAGGCTTGATCTTAATGCTCAACTTGTTTAATATAGATGCCAGACTTGGGTCTAATATAGATGGTATGGTCTAATTTGTTGACCCAAATCTACCAGTGAATATATTGCCACCCCTATCTTGGAGTTTCAGCTTTGAAAAAAAAATTGAAATTATGGAGAAGACAATGCATGCATTGTAGGTTCGTTGGTTCTAAATGAGTGACAATGGATGAGCAAGACAAATGGGTTATTATATGCTATAGGAAGATGCCATCTTGATGCTGAAAATTTTTACAAGACTGCCATCCAACCAATTACATTATACAGGACCAAGTGTTAGAGTTGTTTAAGTGAGAAAGTATTAGTGTTACTGGGATTGTGATGTTTAAATAGATGAGTGGTCTCACTAGAAAGGCCTCATCTTCATTAGAAATGATCCTGTCACAAAGAAAGAGTTGTACATATAGATGATAAGATGAATGAATGATTAAGGTCGTTTTTTCATGTCCATCTTCTGCTGCCAGAGACACCTTGTGTGTTTTAGGGAAGTCACTGCAATAGAAGGTGGGGAAAATCAAAAATAAATTAAAATATTATTGTTTAATGACTTGACTGACCAGCAGTTGCGTTATTTCATTGGGCTTTGATTGGATGATAAAACTGGACATGGGTCATTTTATGACATTTGAACTCAGCACTTAGGGATGCAACATGCTTGTTTTTTAAATAAAACTAGAACTGGAAACTAATTTAGTTTGCACTATTGAAGATATTCCAATGAATTGTCTTTTTTTTTTCACATATTTCGTGTTGTAATTTATTACAAAACGTCTATTTTCATAGTTTCATTTGCAACTAATGTCTTTCAATGATCAATTTTCAGCCATTGCGACAGTGGTCACTATTGCAGAGATCTTGAAAAACAATGGGCTCGCAGTTGAGAAGAGTGAGAACCCAAATTCCTTACTCTATTTTAATTTAGGGGCATTTTGTTCAATATAAACTAAATGTTGGTGTTGTCTAGACATAAGTTTTATCTAGTTGTCTATATTATATAACAATTAACTTTTATTTGGATCTAAATGTTAACCATTATCAAATTTTTGGGATTTAAAAGTTATTTATCCTTGAAATTGCTGCCTCCAACTTCTCTAGCTTCTTCATGTTTGATTTATTCATATTGGAGGTGACATTTAGGCGTATGATTTTGAATAACATAGTGGTTTTCTTAGAGTGGCAATTCTGTAATGTAATAACATACAGTCAAACTAAATAATTATTCTCTAAATAACATGACATAAAATTATGCTCCCTTAATATTTTCTCGATCATATATTTTTACCCACTTCCTTCTTAATCCGTATATTACTTAAAAGGGATTACTACATCAACTGTTGACATGAAGGATGAAGCAAGAGGGCGACCCATACAAAAAGCTAAGGTGATTGATGATGTTTTCTCATTTGACTCTTAAATAAAGTGGAATCTTTACCATGATGGCAAAAATTGATCATATACTTGAATTTTCAGATTGAGATACTGTTGGGCAAGTCTGAAAAATTTGATGAGTTGATGGCTGCTGCTGCGGAGGAGAAGGATCTGGCTGATGGTGAAGAGCAAAGTTGAAGAATACTAACATTAGTTTGCTATGCACTTATTATAACAAATTCGCTCCGCCTTACGGCCTTGCTTTAGGTATTATTGTAGCAGTTGAGTGTCTTTAAAGTTTGTTTTTTTAATTTTTTTTCCAGTCGACAAGTCAAACTTTCATTGATAATTTGGTGTATACAGGGACAGTATTCTCAGTGCTCATGTCCTATGATTGGTTGGCCTGTTTGGTAACAGAATCTTTAGTTAAAAAGGTTGGAGAGAACTTGTTGGGTTTCAGTGGAGCACAATTCAGCATCCAATCACCGAGTGTCACATGTGCAGTCTAAGTGAGCTTGAGCATACTTGACATTCGGTAATTGGGTACCAAATGGTGCTCTGCTTAAACCCAGTAATTTTTGCAAAGTTGAAACCTTAGCTAAGGCCCAACTTATTTTAAGAGGGAAATATGTTACCTTAATTTTTTTTTTTAATTCATTTAATTTTAAATTTAAATATTTATATATCACTTTTTTTTCTTTGAATGCATTATTATGAATTGGCGCTTTTGCACTAATGAAAGTTGGGTCGGTTTAAAAATTTTATTGGGTTAAAAAAAGTGGGTTGATAAAGTTAATGTAAAAAAGGGCAGTTCAAAATAGGGGTGATATGTAAATATTTAAAATTTGAGAGTTAAACGAATAAAAGTATCTTCTTTAAATGTGACATTAGGCTGACTAAAATTTTTTAGGGAGAGAACTTATTTATAGGTCATTAAGGAATATGAGTATTTTAAATTGGTATAAGAACTTTAAATTTACTTTCTTTTTGTTTAATTTTTTTTGGAAAGGTACTTGGGCTTCATTTATTTGTTTTTTTTTTGTTTATTTCTAATAGATTCCATTAAATTTAATAAAAAGTAAAATATATTTTTTTTATAAAGTAAAATATAATTTTTTATTCAATGATTTTTATGTCCTTTAAATCTGATACAATATTCTTATATCTTTTCCACTCTTTTTTGAAGGATAAATTTTTAACCTAATTATATTTCATAAAAAGATTGGTGAAATATATTTTTTTTGACATCATTTAGTAAAATAAAATTACCTCTAAACGTTTTGCAAGTATGTATATTTTATTCTCCCATATGCTATGTAAGATTATATGTCAAATTTATTTCATGCAAAATTGCTCGTCCATAAAGTAAAAAAAAAAAAGTTACGAGAACAAATCGAAAAAAAAAAAGAATAAATTCATGATCTTAAAAACCAAAGTAAAACTATTTACAATTTTAAAATTTTTTAAAAAATATTTTTAGATAACAGGACTAACAAAGTAATTGATAATTTTTGTTTTAAATTTTTTTCCTCTTAAAAGGAGCTATTTACTATATTTAATTCCATATTTTAAAATTAACGTACTTAAAATGAAATTAATTTTATTTCCAGTTTATGTTCAAGATAATTTATGTACACATAAACAAATAAAACTAACAATTAAACTCGATTCAACAATCAAACTCGAACAAATTTCAGTTGGATCAAATCAATTGTGGCTCAAAATAGGTTAGCTTCCTCATTACAACACTTTATCAAACAAGCCCTATTAATTCAAAATTTAAGGTAGAAATTTTTTTCCACCTGTCTCCTTTCCACAAATTTGTTATTATTGAGCACGCTCAACATATGTTTGAATTGAAATAATAAATAAAGATGATGAAAAAAGAACAAATATAATATAAAAAATGTGAAACACGTGTACAATAGGAGATAAACCAAAAAAGATACGAAATATATGAATAAATCAAACGTATCATTTCAAATGTACATTGAATGTACGAAATATTTTTTTTGCCTACATGAATAAGAACAGTATAAAGATGCAGATCAGATAGAAGAGGACATGAACCAGCAGTGAGAACAAAGCATAACAACAACAACAACAACAACAACAACCAAGCCTTAATCCCACTAGGTGGGGTCGGCTACATGAATCCTTTGTTTCCATTGCGCTCTATCAGTTACCAAATTCTTATCTAAGTTTAAGTAACTAAGATCACTCCTTATAGTTTCTTGCCATGTCTTCTTTGGTCTCCCTCTTCCTCTTTGTACATGGGCAAAATCCAATAACTCAATTTTTCTAACTGGAGCTTCAATTGGCCTACGATTTAGATGTCCAAACCATCGAAGCCGACTTTCTCTAAGTTTATCCTCAATTGGTGCAACACCAACTTTCTTTCGGATATACTCATTTCTCATTCTATCCTTTCGTGTATATCCACACATCCATCTTAACATTCTCATTTCTGCAATATTTATTTTATTTGTATGTTTCTTCTTTGCAGGCCAGCATTCAGCACCATATATCATCGCTGGTCTTACTACAGTTTTATAAAATTTACCCTTAATTTTGGATGAGATTTTTCTATCGCATAACACACCAGAAGCATTTCTCCATTTTACCCAGCCTGCTTGAATCCTGCTAATAACATCATTATCTATTTCGCCATCATTTTGTATAATTGATCCAAGGTATCTAAAGCGCTCACTCTTCTTGACAATTTGATCACCAATTGTCACATCTCCAATATAAGTATTTCTTTCTTGACTAAATGTGCACTCCATATATTCAGTTTTTGATCTACTGAGATGCAACCCTTTAGATTCTAG
>JAEMOT010003073.1:0-44092 GCA_019297695.1 Apostasia ramifera | reverse complement strand
CGCCAGCAGTGTCGTGCGGCCGTGCGGGGACGCCGGAGGCGGCGCGGCACGGCGCGGCTGCCGGATGATGGAGAGATGGAGGGTAAGGGTATAATGATAATTTTGTATATTTTTCAATAATGATGATAATTTTTAAAAACTTCGGGACCCTGATGATATTATTTAAAAAAAGTGGACCTGTGTGATAATAATCCTTAAACTCAGAGACCTGGGTGAAATTGCGCTATAATTTAACATAATTAATTATTAAAATTAATTAAACTATATCAATCATTTTTAGATTGGAAGATGGATGACTCGAAGTGCTCCTCGTATTTGCATTCAATATTGACATTTGAATCTTCTCGTTATGTAATCAATTCGAGAGAGAATTGAATCTCTTAGTTATGAGTAGGATAAATCTTATTTTTATTAATCATCTTTAAATGAGAAGAGGGTGACCTGTTTATTGGCCTAAAAAATTGTTAAGAGAGCTATCGTCGGAGTTATCATTGGGTGATTTTTTTCAATGATTCATAAAGACAATTAAATATATTAGAAATTTAACTAGCTCATATCATACTCATATTCATTAAACCCTTCATTGGTCTGTGGTAGCAATGGAGGAGGATCTCGACCCGGCCGTCATACTTGCTCGTCAGCAGCTCCTTGTATGTCACCAGCTTGATGTTGTTGTCCCAAGTTTTCGACAAGCACAACACCCTCCTGAGAGGGGAGAGCTTCCCCTCCCCGGCAGGGCTGGCTTCGAGCGGTGTCGGAGTCTGTTGAGCTCAACTAATTTGAGTTGAGTTTAATTTGAGTCGGTAAAATTTATTTAGATTTTGAATTGAATCAAATTTATTTACAAGCTATGTTCGTAATTCTGAAAAGATTCGCCACACTGCCATAACTGCTACACCATCAAATCTTTTGTTATGAAAGACAATTATGAAGGATAGGTATATGTTAAGGTCCAAAAATATTACCTTATTATATATGAAAATAGGGGTGAGAAGGATCGAGTTTTAGTTGTGCAAGCATTGTTTAAGTCTAAGTCGTCGTTGATTTATACGTCAATTTGAGCTCAAATTAATTTTCAATTTGAGTTAGCTCAACTCTACTAGCTTTCGATTTTGAGTCAACTTAAACATTAATTAAGACATCTTGAATCTCCCAGTGCATTGAAATTTATATTAGAAAAAATTAAGGGACATTTACACGGTGAACACAAAAATTAGGCTAATTTATGAATTTCACCGTAAATATTAAAATATTACAGATATCACATCTAAAACAGCTATTTTTTTATTTTTCACATCCTGCACTAAATTCTATCAGAAAATTTAACCATAATTAAATCTCAGAAAGGTTTGATGCTCGCTCGTGATGCCCGCGTAAGAAGAAGATGTAAATAGCAGAGTGATGCTCGCGTGAATACGCTGTCGCTTCACGAGAATACACTGCCGCCTCGCGTGAATATGCTACTACCGGAACCAATGCAGTTCTGCGATGCCCTAACATGAAGATCAATGGTTAAACGATGTGATCAATGGCTAACATTTTATTGAAATTTAATTATGGTTAAATCTTCTGATAGAATTTACCGCAGGATGTAAAAACGAAAAAATAACTGTTTTAGATGTGATATATGTAATATTTTAAGATTTATGATGAAATTCATAAATTAATCTAATTTTTGTGTCCACCGTGTAAATGTCCCAAAAATCAAATAGCCTTGACTAGATTTTATATATAAGTTATACTTATCGACTTGCCTAATATGTACTATAATTATTACATCTTATTTTCTATTTATAAAAATAATAAATAATTATATTATGCGAGGAGCTAATATTAAGTTAAAAACACTTATATTTGTTTATTTAAAAAAAAATCTATGCCAAGTCGATCTGAACTAACCTAATCTTATTGTGGCTCCAATTAAACTCGATAAAATTACAAGTTATAAATATAATTCATAATTTGACTCAATGTACTTGACTTAAGCTCAATTCAAGTTTAATATTAAACCACAAATCAAACAATTATTGATCTTTAGGCTGAACTCTCAGCCCAGTGATGAACAATCCAATAATCAAAACTTAGATGCACATAAATATTTATGCATAAAACCATGATGGTTGACTATAACATAAATTTCATGTTTCAATCAACTTATATAAACTTTAAACTACTGTTACTTCCATATTATCTTAATATAACATTATATTATTTAAATATTTTAATTTTTAAATATTAGTAATAATTCTATAATTTTTTATAAATTTATCGTTATATATCATTAAATTAAAACAATATAATACAATACTGCCAAAATTAAATTGAGCCACCATAATTCAAGCTTGAATTAGGCTCATGACTTGAAGAAATTATTGTGAATGGAGCACCATTCGGATGCCAATCAGAGACCGCCACGTGTGCAATACAGGTAGGTTTGGGTACATGTGGCGGTCTCTAATTTGCATCTGGATAGTGCTCCCATCTGGATGCAATAATTTCCCCATGACCTGACCCGAATGGCTATTAAATTAAGTTTTGGTTGATGATTTTAGTTGGACCCAACTAGATTCTTTTAGTTTAAATATAAGTTAAATCATTTCCAGTGTATTCTTTTTGTACATGTTCTTCAAGGCTTTTATATTTAAAAAAACTTGACAATTTATTGCATTATTTGAATTACTACAGGCAATATCCTGTTTCTGAAAATATTATCCCTATTGGCCCGATAAATTGCACGATCTTAAAATGCATCTACAAAGTATTGCCGACATAAAATTTATCTAAGAATATATGTCACACAAATTCCCTTTTGAGATGCAACATTAAATTTGTTACACCATCAAATAAATACTTAATTAGAAAAACTCTATGGAGATGAACAATTCTTACCCTCTATTCTGTTTCCTTCCAAACACATTCTCCTTTCAAGCCTTTAGATATCAAATTCATTAATTTCGAGCTCTTGACTTGCTGCTCGATTATGCTTGTGTGTGTGCACGAGTCCGTGTCAACTCAAGAAATTTCTTTTGTGCCTCTTTAGTTCGGCTTTGAATATCTTATTCAACTAAGACACCTTTACTTTCAATTAGTAAAACTTCAAGATGTAACTTTTCATTTCTTTAATTAATGAGCTAAGCTGCATTTAATGAATTCTTTGGCCATTTCATATTAGCCTCGTGGTTTTGATCGCCTCCACATCTAAGGCCATGATTACGTACTTAACACGAACACTTCTTCCTCTCTAATATGACACCATTCATCCTTATATTACTTTACCTATAAGCTTGCTAGAAACTACTTAGACCACCGAACCCATCCTTCGGGACAACATCTGGCGATGAGCGATCGCTCTTGACCCTTTTCTATCTTAGGCATTGCAAGCAAACAGCTTCCGCCTTAACCTACCCAACCCCGTACGTCAAAAGATATTATCCTCTTTTATCATCTCACACTAGCCCAAAGTTTTGCCCCTCAAAAAATTCCTTAAATATTCATCCATAGATATCCTATGAATAATCTCTCCTTTTTCAATGTGAGACTATATTCATCAATACACCCTCCACAAAAAAGTCGATCAGAAATTGCTCCCGACACCATTGACTTCACTCTTACATCTCCGACACATTTATACATTTTATTTTTTTTACTCAGCTCAAAAAATAAATTACCCTCGACACGATCTCGACTTGAAATTTCTTGCAAGCCACAAGTATGAAATGAAATTCAAATATGTGCACAATAGGTAAAGGCATCAATGACAGTATCCTTTTTAGTTTATCCAATTCTAACACTCGCCATTGCGCACCCTTACGTATTCTGATCAACAAAATGATTTCTCTACAGTATATTCTTGTTTGAAGTTGCACACACGCTCTATAACTTCATAGTCTCATAACTAATCTCAGTATATCTCTGTAATCGGATTCCAACCTCATTTTGCGTCAACTACTAAATAGTCCCACAGATCATCAGTCTGTAGATTCCATCTAGGTTCATAAATGAAAACTTGGAAATTTTTTCATTTTACCATTTGCTTTGAGAACATGATGTGGGGTTTCCTTAATTCAGAAGGTATGACATACAGTTTTCTACAAACCTCAAAATCATTGTCTTTTACACTCCGTGTGCTGCTAAATTTTGCAACAATCCCTTACATATCTGATTTGAGCAACTTTATTTGCTTTCATTCTTAAGCTTAATTTTTCATATGTGAGAAAAAGTACACAAAAAAATGCTCACTTGATATAAAGAAGAATATAATGGGCATTCCAATCCCAAATATACAGTTAAATTCAACAGTTAAGACCAATTTGCAATTAAGCTCCAACCCTAGCCCTTAAGAGTCCAAATTGTAATTCAACATGAGGTTCCAATTAGGACTATTGTTGGCATAAACATAGTATCCCAAATGTTTTAACAGGTAACAAAGCAGTATTTACGTTCATATTCACTTCGCATAGGCATCTGCATTTGCCTGAGATAACAAGATGCTTAAAGACATGAAAACTCCCGAAAAGTAAAGACATAATCAAATGATGGAAGTAGGATGGGGAAGCATACAAAATTTGAGTTTGGCGATGCGAAAAGACAAAAAGCACATCATGACAGTATCAGTCGAAGTATATCACTCGAGTATTTGAATGACTTCTCAGTCTCTTCAAGACAATGGTTCTTCTCTTCCCTTGACCAGCTCTGGAAAATCACAATTCAAGTACCTCAATGAAATGTTTATAAGCATTCAAGTGGAGCATCACTAATTTTATCTTACATTAGCTACTTTGTTGAGCTTCTCCCTCACATTCTGCAATAGTTGGCGAAGATCGCCAGCCCATTTGTAAAATTCAAGCTGCTTCCCATCCAGTATCTTCTCAGCAACCTAAGCAATGCAAAGAATTAAGTTAGGAAACCATGGTTGAGGACACGGTGGACCAAGGCTTGCCTTGGGCCCATGGCACAATGATTTAATTATAGACTCGGCAAACTGAATCGAAGCTCATAATCTGCTTAATTTTTTATGACCTGAAATCAAATCAATTAATTTTAAATGAAGTTTAAGTCATTAATAATCAATTACAATCGGAATCCCTATCAAATTGCTTGTATTATCTAGTCAATTACAATAGGAATCCCTATCAAATTCCCACAAGCAATTCTCATGCAAGTAAATTACTCTATTTTAAATGTCCTTCATAACATAAATATATCTGATGGACACAATTCTTTCCCAATGCCCACCAAAACATCTTCTAGGACACTTTGTCATACACCTTATCAAAGTCAATAAAATCAATATGAACTTTTTTGCAATCTCTATACTTTAATATTAATTATCTTGCAAGAAAGATAGCAAATGTTGTTGACCATTTATGCAACAAACTAAACTGACAGTATGATATTACGGTATAACTTCTACAATCTTTGCTCAACAACTCTATCCTAGAGAGTATGACTCATAAGCTTCATCTCTCTATAATCACCTAATTCAATTTTGACCTTGTTTTGGAAAATAGGCTAAAAGTGCTATTCCTCAAACCATCATACATTTTCTTAGCCTCAATTATTTTGTTGAAGAGTCTTAACATATGTCATTAATCATGACTAACACAAGAAGAAAAATTTATAAAGCTCTAAATTGTTGGGTTATGGCAATTAATGATGAATCATAATTTGAAAAGTTACCAAATTGGATATGAACTAACTGACATTCGAGTTATAAAACATTTGAATTTACTCACTATACTTGAACAGGCAACAAACTGTATCACAAAAAGGAAAGATTTTATGAAACGTTCTATCTAACTCATATTCCGGACTACATCATGAAGATTAAAGGGTAGATGATTATAATTGGAACCTTAGAATATGAAGGTACTTCAAGACAAGAAAAACATATAAAATTTCAAACCTTGTTATGGAGTGATAATTGCTCGAATTAGAGCACAAGTGCACAACACATTAGCAAACCAAGAGATAATCAATACCTTCTTCCCAATTATACGACCACCAGCAGTATGAGCAAAATAGATGTTGTAGAAATGGCAAATAAATGCTTGAGGATCTTTTGCAGAAAGTTTTATCAAATATTGCGAATATGTAACTCCTGGCGTTGAAGGTTTAGGAATGGCATTCCCTTGTTCCTTGAACCATTCTAAGTCCCTGGCTAAGTTTTCTGACCTTTCCAAGCCTGTATTCCTGAATTCAGCATCTGTCATCAAGATGAAACTTCTTGTAATGGCATTGATTTGGACAGCACATCATCAAACTTTCTCTTGATTAACTTAGAAGCATGCAATTTCATATTGATATCTTTCATCTATGTCTGAATCACAGACTTAATGTGTTTTCAATATTAGCATATGCAGAAAATTTATTACCCCCACTTTTATGCCAACATGGTAAAGAATATGCCATGTACAAAAGTGAAAAGAAAGCCAAAGTTGAAATACGAAAATACTTCAATAGAAAAAGAGAAGCATAAAGTGCCAAAACTACTGCTCTTTTTAAGATTCTTACCAATTCATGTTTCAAATTTGCATCTGACGTTCAACTGATCAAATAAAAAAAATCTATTAACATGAAAATTTGTGGAGGAAAAAGTTTGAATTAACACGGTAATGTAATTTTCTCAATCATAACTAATAATAGAAAGATTAAAAAAAAGTTTTACATTTTACACAATAAGAAATAGTCCACATTATAACATGTTTTTTCTTTTCTCTCACAAAAAAATTGCATTCAATCTTAGAACATAAATTAGTTAGAATAACGCCATTCTTTTTACCACATCAACCATTACAAGCACCTCATCATCACAATGGCAGCTGTTACTCTACAAAAAAAATATATAAACTCACACTAAGGAGAAAAAGTAAGAGAGGCAAAAACAAACTAGTAAATCTTGCTTGGAGATAAATCCAAGTTTCACATCACAATTTCAGGACATCGTATCAAATTAAATCAAATACTAGCCCTTTAATATAGTTTCCTAGCTGAATTCTGACGCACCTTATGACATATGACAACATATCTCATCTTCAAAGGTTTAATTCGGATAAATCTTATTGAAAACCGAATAACTTTGGGAGTAGAACGTTTATAACATTACTGACGACCAAACAACATTTCGATGTAAACAAACAACTGTGCTCAAATAAGTTCAATTGTTCAGGAAAAATGAAAGCACTCCATAAGAAAAGAAAATATGGCTTATGACTGTGGTGCTTATTTCAGTGCATTTTCTTCTAGCGTTTTGTTCCTGTTTTTATTACGTATGAATAAACTTTTGCATAGCAATTTCATCGCGTTCCATACTTATGTTAATACTTGCTGATGAGTTGTGAAAAGTCAAACAGATTTTCTCCAAGCATAAATCAGCATTGAAAGCTACTTTATTCGCTCGAAAAAGTTTTAAGTACCATACATTAACAACCTTATCTTACTCCATTACCAAACTTAAAGAAGAAACAACTTACACCAAGGGCAAGCAGCCTCTGCGACTACCGACTCCAGAGTATCGAAAACGACCTTGCTATCCACCAAAAATTGAAGATAACCTTCCACCGTCGGCTCCCACCTGGCGACCGGCTCTCCCTCCGGCTCCTTCTCCCCTTCCTTGGCCTGATCCCTTGTATGCAGCTTCATCGCCACGGCCCTCATCTCATCCACGAAACCCTTCTCCTCCTCCCCACTTCGCGGCTTCCTCGGCATCTCCGTCGCCGTCGCCGAGACGACCACAGTGGTCCTCAGCCTTGGGCTGCTCAATCTCCGGCGACCTTCCAAACCCATTCGCTCTCTATAGCGGGGAATCCACGACTGGAGACAGGGATGCTTGAGGGACAGAGAGGGGAAAGGGGGACGATCGGTGGAAAAGGATTGGGTTTGCGAGATGGGTATTTGAAAAGCCATTCCGGGAGAGTTCTTGGACTTGAAGCAAGCGTGAAGGAAGCGGTTGGGATGACAGAAGAAACAAGGAGGGAAAGATCGAAGAAGCAGTGGACTGCGGGAGGTGGTTTTCGTATCGCGTAGGGACGGTGGGAGTGCGAGAGAAGGCAGACGGCAGCGGCGAGCAGCGACGTTAAAAACCTAAACTGAAAAAAAAGGAAAATTACATCCGGGCCCCTGCGTATGGGAGAGCATTTCAAATTGCTCACAATTTCTATTTTAGTCACAAAAAATTATAAGAACGATACAGTTTTAGTCCTTCTTTCAGAATACTCTCTTTTGGTAGTTGGATTTTGTGCCATTGAAGGAAAGGGAAGTGTGAGAGACTATAGCTATAGCGGCTCACGAATAGCGGTATAAAAAAACTTAGGGAGCGTTTGGTTTGTTGTTATCTTGGTGTTATGTTATGTAATCTAGATGTCATCTTTTGACTAATAATTTTATAATCTAATAGAAAATTATTTGTAGATGTCATTAAACCAAATAATTGTCTTCTCTAGATAACATAACATAACATCAAGATAACATTGAACCAAACGCCCCCTTAAATTTATTTTCAAATGATAACTAAAATCTCGTATTCAAATTAAAATATCAAAACTTTTTAAGCAGACTGATCACGAGAGAAATTATAATATTTAAATAAATAAAAAATCTTAAATTAGTTTAAAAAATTAATTAATGCATGTCATTAAAATCTAATAATTTTTTTATATCAAAATCCTTAATATTAAAATCAATAATAAAAATTATAAATACCACCATAAAATTATTATTTTAGTATTTAAATAAAATATTTTCTTAACATATTTACACTACGTATTTATATATTTTAATTGTATAATAGTATATGTAATATGATACATAAATATAGTCATGTTATTATATGTTAAAATATATAATGTAAATGTATAAAATATTGTTATATATGTTAAAATGTATATTATATATGCTAAAAATACATGAATATGTAGAGTATATGTATTAAAATAAATATTTTATTTAGATGTTAAATTAATAAAATTTTGTGGTAAAATTTATAACTTTTATATTTTTTTTACTAGGTTTAGAATTTCAAGCCTCAGTCAAAACTTAGGGAAATTTTTGTGTGCACAATGTGTGCCACGTCATTCGTCCGCACACAAATAAAATTAAGCCACATGGCATGACAGGCTGCTTCAGATATTATATAATACTAATTTTTTGCTATATAGCATTGATTTTTTGCTACATAGGACTACATAATATTGATATTTTGTTATTTGGAGCTACGTAGTACTAATTTCTTGCTACATAGTACTTATTTTTGCTACGTAGCACTGATTTTTTGCTACGTGGGATTACATAATATTAATGTTTTGTTATTTGAAGCTACATATCATCAATTTTTTGCTACATAGTACTATCTTTTGCTACGTAGCACTAATTTTTTACTATGTAGGACTACATAATATTAACGTCTTGTTGTCTGAAGCTACGTAACACTAATTTCTTGCTACATAGTACCAACTTCTTATTACATAGAGCTATGTAACATTATATAGATAATAAGACCTTAATATTATGTAATCCTACGTAGCAAAAAATCAGTACTACGTAGGAAAAATCAGTACTACTAGCTCCAAATAATAAGACATTAATATTATGTAGTCTTACGTAGAAAAAAATCAGTGCTACGTAGCAAAAAATCAGTACTACATAGAAAAAAATTAGTGTTATATAATATCTGAAACAACCTGTCGTGTCATGTGGCTTAATTTTATTTGTGTGCAGACGGATGACGTGACACACATTGTGCACACAAAAATTTCTACAAAACTTGAGGTCAATATTAATGCAGCATGGCCCGTGCGTTCATCGGAGATGCCAAATAATTGTAACACCCCGTCAATGCATGTTCTTGGCCATTAAAATAACTACAGTAGCCTCTACCAATTATCTATGTGTATTTTTTTTTTTTTTTTTGATAACACGCAAAGTTTATTTTTTTAATGTGTTTATTGTGCATAAAAAAATATTTCTGTATATTATCAAAAACAAATATCTCTGTGTGTTTCGTTATAAAAACAAAAAAAATCTCTATATAATCATCACAGATGTAAAACACATTCGTTGAGAAAATTATAAATACAATTTATGAAATTCATAACACTAAAATTAGCGAGTAGGACACTGGAGGTCTATGACTTGACAATTAACGTCTAAAATCATGGAATAGTGAAAACATTTTTTTTTGATGTTATGAAAAAATGACATCAGAGTAGTTTAAATAGTAAATGGAACAATTCCTCGATACGAGAGTATGAACACATCATATTAATAGAAAGGTAGGCTAATTAGTATAGAGCTTTGGGTTACTCGATGACTCGATGAAGGTGGACTAAATCCTTTAAATAAGGTTTACGAATCATGCTTAGAATGATTCAATTCAATATAACTATTTAGTTTGCTCGATATCATATAAATATTGAGTTTAATTTAAAAACTTGCATAAATTATTTATAGTTTGAATATTATTAGAAAATTTGTCAGAACATTTGAATTCAATGAAAAAAATAATTAATTTTAAAAAGCAATTTAAATTTATACCAAGGTTGTTAAAAGCTAATGTTCGAAAAAAATAATTATAGATGTGTGCGCGTGTGTGTGTATATATATATATATAAAATATTTTTAAGTTTTATTTAGTTGATGTTAAATTTAGGTAAAAAATATTTATTTTATAAAATTAAAAAAAAATCTTTTAATATTAAAAAATATCTATAATATAAAATAAAAATAATTTTAAATTAAAAATTATATTAAATGTAAAATAAAATTGTTTTTAAAATTTAAATTACTATAAAAACTAATTTTCGAGCTGTATTAGATTCTCCTATAACTTTAATAGTTTTCGATAATAGATTAATAACAACAGAATAATCTTTAATGGGAATAATACAATCAAATTTATTATATCAAGTAATAAATTTCAAAATATTTTCTAATTTTTTTATTAGTTTAAAAGATGAAAATTTAAATCAAAGCTTAATGATATTCCATAAGTTATAAAATATACCCATGCTAAAAGGAAGTGAACCCCTAACTTTTATATGGGGATTGTTAGGATATTTTTAAGTTTTATTTAGTAGATGTTAAATTTAGGTAAAAAAATATTTTATTTTATAAAATTATTAAAAAAATAAAAAATATGTATAATATAAAAAAAATTTAATTTTAAAATTAAAAATTATATTAAATGTAAAATAAAATTATTTTTTTAATTTAAAATATATATTAGATGTAAAATTATTAAATTTTATATTAAATATATAATATTAATAAAATATTATTTATGTTAAAGAAAAAGTATTTGTAAAATAAGACCTTATTGTATATATATGATTATATAAATTAAATTAGGTCAAATTATTTATATTGTGATTCTCCAAAGCGCACTGCACGTCCATGTGCATTCGCTATTTTCTGACAAATTTGACGCGGGAGATAACGGCGTGGAAGATAAAATAAGCGGCTCGTGCATCACACGAAAAAAATAAAAATATTTATTTTTCAAAGTAAATTAAAATTTTATTTCAAGAAAGAAAAATAAAAACATTTTTATTTTAAAAAATGCAAATAAAATAGTTTAAAATTGACTGGCATGCGCAGACTGGACGGGATCGGCAATATTCAATTCGTCGAAAAATGCAGTATCGAAAAACAAAATAAAAAACTATAATATTATTTTTGGGATAATTACAACCAGATCCCTGGGTTTAATAATTTATAACACATAGGTCCACACTTTTAAAATTATAATATCGAAGTCCCTGATTTTTAATAAATTATAAAATGTGTTCTTTTAATTTTTTATTATTAAAATTTTTTAAAATTACTATTTTACCCTTTCCCCTCTCTCCTTCCGATCTCCGCGCACGTGAAAGGCTGCGACCTGCCGGCGGCCGCACGGCAGCCGGTGGGTCGCGCACGCCGAGTGGTCGCGCAGCTTCGCGCGTGCGCGGAGATCGGGAGGAGAGAGAGAGGCAGCCTGCCTCTCCTCCAGATCCCCACGCACGCGAGGCTGCGCGGCCGCTGGTGGGCCACCCACGAGCTAGTCCGCGCGACCCACTGGTGGGTCGCCCACGTCGCGTAGCCGTGCGGGCTGTCGGCGGCCGAAAGGCCTCGCGCGTGCGCGAGGATTGGAGGGGAGAGAGAGATTGGAGGGATAAAATGGTAATTTTAAAAAATCTTAATAATAAAAAAATAAAAAAGACCCATTTGATAATTTATTAAAACTCAGGGACTCCGATATTATAATTTTAAAAATATGAATCTGTGTATTATTAAGTATTAAATTTATAGACTTAAGTGTAATTATTCCTATTATTTTTTAACAAAATTTTAAACAAATTATTTTGCATGCTTCACATGAATTATTTAAAATTAGGTGTTTGGTTTGTGTGAAATATAACCAAAGAATTGAATCGAAATTTAATCAAAATTGACAGACACGTTTTAGCTTAATTTGATTCAGATTCTAAAATTTTTAGAACTGATACCAAACCTAAACATTTCAAAATAAGTATACATAATAAATATTTTATTCAAATTTATTAGATATACATCAACATTAATATTGTTGTTCAATAAATTCAAATAACTTTATATATAACATGAATTTTACAGCTATCATCTTAATTTATTGTCAAATAATAATAATAATTTAATCTGAATTAAAATTTTTTTATTCTTCTAGTTTTCAAAATTATGGAGTTGACCTTAGTTAGATCAGACCCAAATTTTGTCTAAAATTGATCCGAATTAACAGAGTTACACTCCTAAGAATTTATTAATTTTACAGATTAAAACTAAATTATTTAATTTAAAATAATAATATCACATCACACAAAATTTAATATTAAAATTAATTATAATTCACATTAAATATATAATTTAAAATAAAAAATTAAATTTATTTCATATTATATATATATATATTAAAATAATAACTAATTTATATTACACTTTTTATATATTTTAATATAATAATTAAATTTATTTATATTATTCATAATTTTTAATAAAAAATATATTTATAGCTCTTTTGAACTGTTATTTGGTACGGAACTAAAAAAAAATACAGTTTTTTATAATTTATTTATTTTCTTTAAATCTAATACATTCTAATTAAAAAAACTGAATTTTTTTTGTCTTTTTCGCTAATTCATGGTGCTAACACTTAGCTTTATTCACAGTATATTTCAATAAAAAAATTATTTTATTTTATATTTTATATAAATTATAAATTAAAATAATTTTATTTCACATTATATTTATATAATAAAATATTTTTTCTCTAATGGAGATTGATCATCTCAAAATTCATCTATTTATGCAACAAATTTAAATATTAAAAGTGAATCTTCATAGCATTACTTATTTCTTCTATTCTAAAGTAAAATTTTTATCTACGCATATAATTTTGTTAGATTTATGATTTAAAATAATTAAATTTTTATTTTATTATTATTTTAAATTTATCAGAAATTTTAATAATTTTATTTTATGCTCAACATAGTTTTTAATATTATAAATTAACTTTATTTCACATTTAATAAAAATTTTAATATTAAAATTAATTTTATTTTCTATTTTGCGCGTACTTTAATATTAAAAAAATTTATTACATATCAAAATATAAATTAATATATTTTCTATTTTTTATTAAATATAACTCACCAAAAGTGAATTTGATAAGTTTCTATATAAGGAAAAAAAAATAAGGAAAAAACACAATTGGCATTTCAATTCACATTTGATAACAAAACAAAACTAGACATATCACATTTATTTCGCACAAGCATTTGTTGTCAATAATATGCTTAAAGGTTAAGAATGGTTATAATGTATGTGGGATGAGGAAGCATACAAATTTTGAGTTTTGCAATTTTGAAAGAAGGAAAGCGTATCATGGTTGTAACAATTTAATTATATCAAATGAGTATTTGAGTGACATTGGAGTCTCTTCCGAGCAATGACTCTTCTCTTCTCTCGACCAACCCTAGAAAATCCCAAAGTATTTCAACAAAAAATCTATATGCATTCGAGTAAATCATTACTAATTTTATCTTATATTAGCTACTTAGTTGAGTTTCTCTTTAACATCCTACAATACTTGATGAAGATCACAATTTTGTTATAAAATTCAAACTCCTTGCCATTTAATATCTTCTCAGCTACCTATTGAAAAGATATAACATAATGTAGTTAATACAAATCACATGATCTACTACTTAGTAATTTTATTAGATGGATAGCATAGAGCCACCCTTTATCAAATGACTACATCTTACCAAGTAGGTTCCTGTAGTTGAATAATTCTGTTGGTGAAAAAACTTTGCACAAAATGTCCCTCATACAAACATATAAAAAAGCCCTTAATGAGTGTATGATATAATTAATTAAATAATTATATATATTTTAAATAATCTACACTTGTAATGCTCATAAACTACTTTTCATGTTAAACTAGATCCTAGCGAATAAGCAATGAATATTTTTACTAACTATGACTTGTACCACTAGGCCTAATGAGTAATAACGAATAAGCATTTAAACCTGGCACCTCCAATAGTAAATCTTGCAGGCCATGTAGGTCATCTCCACATTGTGCTCACTTACCTATAAATATAAAAAATAACAACTGAAGGTTTCTTTAATTGGCTTCACCACTTTTAAGACTACTTAGTGATGTTAGTTATATTCTCATATGTGTCATCTTCAATTCTTTTCTGAAACAACTTTTATAATAATATTATTGTTTATTTTTTATTGTTCTCAACATTCATAAATTGCTCCTCACTAAACTACATATTCACTTGTTATTTCTTTCTCTTCTCAAGGTCAATTTGTAATTATTTGGCAAAAATGGTCCCCTCCGTCCCCCACTCTCCTGCACGATTAACTTCTTCATTTACCTTAATGCCATTATTTATCTCATAAATAATCATTGTCTAATGAGATTCTCACTTTTCACTAAACTACATATTCACTTGTTATTTCTTTCTCTTCTAAAGATTTACTGGCAAAAATGATCCCCTCCCTCCCCCACCCTCCTGTGCGATTGACTCCTTCATTTAACTTAATGCTATTATTTATCCTATAAATCATTATTGTCTAATGAGATCCTCACTATTCATTCAACATCAACATATTTTGCATCAAAAAAATATTTTACACCTCGAAGAAAAAGCTATTTTTACATCAAAAAAATATTTTACATCTTGAAGTTGAGTTATATAATTGCAACTGGAATCCAGGAAAATGAAATGGCTACTTTAAGACTAGACAGACATAAAGTGTTCAACTATACTAAGTAGAAAAAAAAAGGTACATTCTAAAATTAGAACACAATACATAAGCAAACCAAGAGATACCCGATACCTTTCTCCTAAACATATGTTTGCCACTACTATGAGCAAAATAGAAGTTGTAGAAATGACAAATAAATGCCTGAGAGTTTTCTTCAGAAATTTTTCTCAAATGTTAAAAATATGTAACTCCTCATGTTAAAGATTCAATAATGACTTCTGACACTTAAACTGTTTTAGGTCTCTAGTTTACTTTTCTGATCTCTCCAAGCTTATATTCTTGAATTCAACATCTATAATCAAAATAACAACTCTTATAACATCGATTGATAATGCATATAATGCGTATCAAATTTAATTTATTTCGATTAACTTAATGTACACACTTTTCAATACCTTTCATTTAATTTTTCTATCCTATTTATTTTTTTGTCATGTCTACCACTACCTATAACTTTTGTTACAATTAATTTTATAGATCACATAAAAAAATTTCAATATTAAACTAGTTAAATATATTTCAAATCCAACAAAATTGTAACTTTAAAATCAATTTTATTTTTATTTCAATCCTAAATAAACTTTTTAAAAAATTAAATTTTAAATTTTGCAATTTACATATATTATAAAATAAAACTAACTTATTTTAAACAAACAAGCCCTTATATTCCTTATGCTCTTTTAAAGTTGATGTATTATAATGTGGTTTTTATGTTACTTAATGTCACATTTAGGAGTGGCAATTAATTTTATGCCAAAATTTTTGTATTATGCTCGATTCAAAATTAACTCGATTTCTCTTTTGTTCAAACGGAAATTGATTCGACCCAAAATCTACTCAATATGCATAGAAACATACATATTTATAATTCTTTTAAGATATAACAGATAAATATTTTGTATATAAATACGTTATAGTAATTTATATAAAAGAAATGTGGTTATAAATAAAACGTAAAAAATTTAGAAGTGAATTTATAATATTATATTCTAACATACTTAATAGGTATAATAAATATTTTTATAAAAAAATATGACTTATAATTAAGCTCGATAAACTCGAAATCTAAAAGATTTTTTTAGGCTTGATTCAAAATTAAAAATTTAAATTCAAGTTTAGCCTGTCTCACTCAAAATTGACTCGACGCCATCCCTAATTGCATTTACTTTAGACTATGCATGCAAAATTTTAAAATACAGATGAACGAAATAGCGATAGATTGCCAAACTTAACTTAAGGACCAAAGCACTATAACTCAAATTTTGCACACTACTATGTAAAACTTTTAAGAATTCATAAATCTAAGTATTATGGTACCAGATTAATAAATTAGTAAATAAAAATTCTAAGACATTAGGGACTTAAATATAATTTATCTCTTTTAAAACATTTTGCTTTTTATAATTTCAAAATATTATCCATTCATGATGAGTCATCAGACTGTGCTGACTTCACAAATGCAAATGAATAAATTTTTAATTATACATTTCTTAAGTTATATACAATCCATAATTTATAGGAATAATTACGTACATGACACACCATTTAATTTTATTTATTTCTTACCCATTCATTCTTAGTTAATTACGCTATGCACACTCAAAATATTATAAAATCTTACATATACATATTTTAACTTATTTTTACTATAATGAGTAATCATAATTTTTTAATAACCTAACTATAGTTAGATTACAAAAAATTGAGCCGTTCATTATATTATTTTAAGAATATTTAAATATATTTTGAGTAAAAATCTTAAAATCTTAATGTTTAGATGTCGGCAAAGGAAGGAGACATCCGCAACGTGAATTGACTTTAGGATATATTAGCGCTTTAGTGTGGTATTAAGAAAGAGAAAAATATATACCATTAAAGTTAAAATATAATTTTAATGATTTACTAACAGAGTATTTTTTTTTTCAAATAGATTTTGATTAAGTTTTAACTCTAGTGTGCGTATATAAGATTTTGTAATATTTTGAGTGTGCATAGCATAATTAACTAAGAATTGATGGGTAAAACATAAATAAAACTAAATGGTGTAGCATGTAGGTAATTATCCCTAATTTATATTATACCAGTCCAACAAATAAATTATCTTATATACACAATGTGCATCCTTATATGAGTTTATAGTGATTGAAATGTGATTTTATACTTTAAATTAGATGAAATATTGCATATGTTCTTATTATATTTATGTTAAATGAGTTTATAGTTATTGAAATGGATGAGTTATATAGTAGATCATGAGTTTTATGCCAACTAAGTTGTATTTAAATTTATGATTGATATATGGCCGATATTGATTTGCATACTTATTTTAACACATTGAAGTAATTTCATAGAATTTTTTTCAAAAATAAGATTAAACAACAACAACAACAACAACAACAACCAAGCCTTAATCCCACTAGGTGGGGTCGGCTACATGAACCCTTTGTTTCCATTGCGCTCTATCAGTTACCAAATTCTTATCTAAGTTTAAGTAACTAAGATCACTCCTTATAGTTTCTTGCCATGTCTTCTTTGGTCTCCCTCTTCCTTTTTGTACATGGGCAAAATCCAATAACTCAATTTTTCTCAAAAATAAGATTAAAGTAAAACAAAAAATAATATTTTTAAGGAAAATTTGAAACTTAAGTTATGAATCACTGCCGTCTTAGAAATATATCTTTAGTAGTAACTTGTTTGTTATTGATGACTGAATTTGACGTATAACGTATGATTCTTTTAAGTACAGCTTCTGTTTAAAAGTCACAAAACTCAAATAACTTAATTCCAAGTTAAGTTACACGATTTGGTATTGAATAAGTTATTTTCGAGTTTTGCGACTTGTATTGATGACCATTCTAATTGTAAGTTTTGTTTGAACTATGACTTAGGATTGTATTCTTCACACAACTTACGATATAATGCTAATATGAATGTCCAATCAGCAGTAATATATGACAAATTTTTAAAAAGAATAAATATTATCCTGATATTCGGATAAGGAGATAATATTACAAAGAACTATGATTTAAAAATCTTTCATTTGGCAGAGCAACTATTTTTAATTGAACCTCTAAAATTAATATAAATATTTCAATTAAGCCATTTTTAATGAATTTTATAAGTTTTTCATCACCAAAAGGGAACAAAAATTATTTAGTATTTTTTATAAAAAATTTATTAATGACAAAATAGCCATTTCATCTCTTCTATTTCATTTTCTTCATGGTTAAGAGAGAAGAAAAGCAATAGTGACTTCAGCACTTGACAATTAGATAACTTAGGTGCTTTTGCAGTGATGTAAATGCACAGTTGGTGTTTGCTAGTCGTTGTATGAGTGAGCTACCTCATGGGCCCCCTACAGCATGTCGTTGCATGTGGGTCATGCATGAGTAGCAACGCAATACCAAGACTACAACATTGCCTTGAGTATGATAGAATTAGAGAAAAGGGTAACGATAAAATGATAAATTTAGTAAGTCATATTTTGCATATTTTTTAGCACCAAGATCTATAATAATATATTGTAAAATTGTATTATATCATCTCTTACTTTTAAAATCTGAATTATTAAATAATTTATAATATTTACTTAAGTGATTATCCCACATTGAAAAATAAAAAAGAGACGTAGATATTTATAAATGTTGTCCTTAGAATTTTAATGATTTTGTATAAGAATTAATTGCACGGGCCTTTCTTAGTGGACCATAGTCGGCCTAATAAATATTTAATGGTCAGGCATTCTCAAATGTATTTTTGCTAATTCAATTATATTTCATGATTAGAATTTTTCAATTTTGAAATATCATTTCAGTGAAAAGATTCCATTTATATCGCTTAATCCTAAAAGTTGTTTTTAAGTGTCTTTTAAATATTAAATTAAAACTTAAATATTATCTATAAATACTACATAATTTTGCAATCTTGTATTAACAAAATTTCATAATTTTATTATATTTTGAAAGGAGATTATGTTTTATACTGTAAATTTAACTTAAAAAAATATTGATCACCTTAAAAGTTTTTTTTTTATTAATTTTCTAACATGAATGATATTTATTTTTTTAAAATTTTCCAACGTGATATTCCCTTAGGGCTTGTTTAGTTGGAGGATAAATTTGGATAAAAAAAGAGAAAATATTTTATTTTATAAAATTGATGGGAAAGAAATTTATTTTAATATTAAGAGGTGTGTAGGATATGAAATAAAATTAATTTTATGATTGAAATTTATATTTGATGTGAAATAAAGGTAAATTTTAAGATTAAAATTTACGTTAAATATGAAATAAAATTATTAAAATTTATAATAAATTTTAAATATTATTAAAAAATTATTTTGTCTATTTTTGAGTAATTGCCAAATATTTCCAAAGAAACTTCATAATTTTTATAGGACTGGCGTGAAGAGATGAAATAGAAAAAAATAGCTGGCAGCTCTTCGGCTCTGTTTGGTTGGAGGCTGTTTTGATCACGATCATGGCCAAAATAGACTTCAATTTTTTTATTTAAAAAAAAATTATTTTTTATTCATAATATATAAATTTGAATATAAAATATTTATTTTTTATAATATTTTACATAATTTTTAACATATTATACATAATTTTTAATTTTTATTTTTAAATAAAATGATTGAATGTCATTTAGGTTTCGGTCTGTCCCGCCTATATTTAGCGTACTGTTTTTGAATATCTAATTATGTCAGATTATTTATTTATTTAATTTTGATCGAGATGTCACATAATTTATTACTCCCATTTGAAGAAACTCCGCAGTGGGAGTTATTATTTCATTACTCATGCTGCGCCTCTCTTGATTCAGCCGCTCGCTCGCGCTCTCTCTCTCTCTCTCTCGCTCGCTCCTGTTGCCCTGTGGAAGTCGCGATCTCGATCTGTTCTCTACGAGGAAGAAGGATCGTGTCGGAAAAGAAAGCGAGAGGATGCCAAGCTGAGATTTGGAGAAAGCAGAAGTGCCAACAGAGATGGAGTCCTGGTCGTCCGCAACGCATCGGAGGCCGCCGGAAGCGTGGGACTCGATGCTTCCCGGGCCGGCGAACCGCAGCAACGGCGGCGCGGCTGACTGCAGCCCCGGAGGCCTCATCGCCTATGGCGCCGGCAGCTCGGTCGTGGTAGTCGACCCTAAATCGATGCAGCTAGTCTCCGTCCTTCCCATGCCGTCCCCGTCCCCCCCGTCCTCCGCCAGCGCCACTACCCTCACCTCCGCCATTGCCCTTGCTCCCTTCGTCACCTCTGTACGCTGGAGCCCACAACCCCTCTCCCGTGATCTGTCTGCACTCGACGACCCTTCCACCTCGCATCTCCGCATCGCCGCCGGGGATCGCCAGGGTCGCATCGCCATCTGGGATTTCCGATCCCGCTCGATTGTCCTCTGGCTTGATCTCGATCACTCTTCGCATGGTGACCGTGCCAAGCTTGGGATTCAAGATATTTGCTGGGTCCGGTCAGATTCCTGGCTACTCGCTGTCATTCATGGTCCCTCCCTTCTCGCCCTCTGGAACGCGTCATCTGGACGCTGCCTCTGGAAGTACGATACCTGGCCAGAGTACCTAGCGTGCATTCGGCGCGATCCCTATGATTGGCGGCACTTCTGCGTACTCGGTCTCCGTGGTTTTTTACTTTCAGCCATCGCGCTAGGCGAAGACAACGGCGACGTCTCTGTCCAGGAGCATCAGATCCATGGGGTTCGGGACTCTGCCGAGATTCAGAAATACGAGAGGGAATCCGCGGGGTCGAACGCTCCTGCCCTGGCAGCCTTTCCCCAGTTTTATGCGAGGTTATGTTTTTCTCCTCAATGGAGGCACATTGTCATTGTGACATTCCCTAAGGAACTCATCGTGTTCGATCTTCAGTACGGTACGTCTCTCTCCTCGGCTTCGTTACCTCGTGGGTGCAGCAAGTTTATAGACCTGCTACCGGATCCGGACATCGATCTGATTTACTGTGTTCACTTAGATGGTCGACTGAGCATCTGGAATCGGAAAGAGTAAGGCTTATAAATTCTCTGTTATCTTGTCTCTTGTTACATAGTGGCGGCATTTTTCAGTAGATTAATGGAGTCCAGAGAGTAAGCTTCCCGATTGTCCAGTATAGCTAAATGGTTTGGAAATATTTAGAATTCAACCTTTCAGTAGTTTTTTGTAGAAACCCTTTGAAAATATTTCATGTTTTTAACCACCAGGATTCTGATGCGTGGACTATTTGCCCCTTCTGGCATTGTTGTTAGTCCAATAAAAAATCACAAACGAGAAGGGTATTCCGTCCAATTTAATTACTTGGTCACACGGTAGCACTATTGGCAACATGACTACATTTTAATAACTAAGATCATTCTCTTTTATGTTTGGATTGAGGTGTTTACTGATTCTCCATATGTTATACATAGCAGTGTACAAAATTTCAGAAAATTGAATTGATTCGATTTCTTTACAGTTGTATCTAAGTATATAAGCAGGGAGACATATCCTTCAGATAATATATGATTTACTGACTATCAAATAGTGTTCTTTTGTATGACAACCTTTCCACTTGACTTATGAAATTGGATGTTATATCTTCAATGTAGTCAAATGCTATTTCCATTTTTTTTGAAACTACCACTAAACTTCTCATTCACTAAGATCCTGGCTACTGTTAGTTTTGGATTCTGAAACTACTGCTAACCCATTGATGTGGAACTAACTATGGTAACCAAGAAGTTATGATTTTTAAGAGGCACACATTATATAGCTCTTTCATGTTGGCACATTTATGAACTGTTGTACATTGTGAAGCTTCCAATGTCAATGCTGTAATGCAGCTTTTCTCTAGGATTGGTACCAGGGTTATGAATAGTTGCTTTTTACAATGTTGGTTATTTTTCACATTTATGTTTTGAATTCCTCTAGCTTTCATATTCTTATTGCTTACTGCTTAAGAACTCCAGCATCCAGGCTTTATGCAACGACTTGTGCATCCTATAACTAACAATGAGTTTTTTATGCCTGGTCAAGTTGATGAAATTTTGTAGTTCTGTGAGATAAATATTTTCGTGTGAGATGAACTTCAATTTCTTTGATAATGCATCTGTAAGATAATTTTATAAAGTATTCTGATGGTGTACTTTGATTAAAATCCTATATACTTCCTTTCTTCTCGAGGATTGTTATAAAAAGGGAAGGCTGAATATCCCTATCTATCTTCATATGACTACATTTCTGCTAAGTATAAGGATGGCATCTGAACCAAGTTGCATTATTATTGTTCTTTGATTCCCCCTTCTTCCTTCCCTTTCCTGCTAGTGCTTGCTTCTTTTGTGCAAGTGTTCATGCGTGTTATGTGCATATGCTTGTTCTTGTATGCATGTTCATCTCCCCTGGTCTCTACAGAAAAATATAACCTGTGCATCTCCAACTGCAGAGGAGAACAGGTGCGTATTTTACTTGCAATGGAAGAATTAATTCCATCTATTGGCACTTCAGTTCCCTCCCCTGCTGTTCTTGCTGTTGTTCTCTGTAACTCAGAATCTGCATTTCGGAATGTTAGTAGGCTTTGCACCGACTCATCTTACACACAATCTTCTGTTTTTGATTCTTCTTCATATTTGACATTATCTGGTGAGCGGGATTTTGTTTCAAAAATATTTTTGATCTCCATTTCTGATGATGGTAAACTCTGGAACTGGCTCCTAACTTCTGAGAAGACAAGAGAGACTGGTCTTACTTCTGGTGCTAGTGAATTTAGCGAAGAGTCTCTTCTGGATACACATTCTAGTTCAACTAGTAAACCTTCTGTGGTGTCGTCATCCAGTGCAGTCAAAGAATCAGAGCTTTACAATGGACCTAATCAAATGAATGACTTTGGTGATTCAGCATATTCCACAAAGGTTGGTGAATAAACATTTCACTAATATGCTTCCTTTCTCTGATGTCAGTTTTCCACCTTTTCTTTTTGTTGTAAATGCCGAATCATGTATGTCAGCCATCATAATTTATTTAAAATCCATGTATGGTTCATTTTACATTTCTGTGATTATAAATCACTGATTTAACTTCCTGTAATTTTCTTGATCAAGTGGCTACTTCGGAGTTCCGTCACATTGGAAACCGCATTTGATATTTTTTTTGGCCTTCTGAACTTCTGAACTTTAGAAGAATTAGTGTCTGCTAGCTAGCATGATTATTGATGTAAGTTTAGGTGTTTTTTTGAATTTTTGATGGGTGGCATAGGCACTCGGTTGTGTAATCAAACATTATGAGAGCTAAGTTTTGTCTATGCTAGTGAAACAAAATAGCTGTGACAGAGGGTTATTGGGTTGAAGATGAATGGAAAATGTTATTGACTTATTGCATCTTTCGTTTTCTATAAGACTATACTTCTGAATGATGTCATGCCATCAATAAGATTCGTGAACTTGGAACATTTCATGTGTTTAGTATTATAGCACAGCCCCACATCTAGGATGTTAATCAAACTTGTTTTTTACCCGAATAGTGTCCACTCTGTTGCTTCCATAGATAATCAGCTCCTTCATTTGTTAGACATCTCACATTACCTTTCCATGACAACTAGCTTCGTCATGCTTTTGGTTTCTTATGCCTCTTTTGTAGCTGATCGTGTCATGCATTTGAACGGAATAGTATTATAATTTTTGCTCCCAATAGATACATGGTGGAATGAAGAATTAAATATATGAGGCTGTGAAATGTCCGGGCAATGTGGCTTATGAAAACTGTAGAAGACCTAAGGAGGCTAAGATGGTTGTGAGAAAAGCAAGAGCTAAATCATTGGAATATCTATACAAATGTTGATAATAGGGCGGTTAGTGGACTGATTTTGAGCGTGCTGAAAACAACTCGAAATATAAAATTTTGAGCTCGACTTGGCTCGAAATTGGTTTGAAATTGAAATTAGACATGATTTGAGTCGGCTCGGCTCGAATCTTGATTTCAATTGGCTCATTATGCTACAAAAAATTGGAAGAATATTGTGTATCCAAGGGGTTTTAATCCCTAGATCTTGGGGAAAACAAGCTATAATCCTCCTCCATTCTAGCACAAAAGCACTAAGCTAGTTTGTATTTAAATATATATATTTAAATTATTTACATTATACATATAATTTGAGCCAACTCAAACCATATTTCAAACAAACTCAAACCATATTTCGAATAAGCTAGGTCTAACTCGAAATGAACTTCGAGCTAGAGCTAGTACCTTATGATTTGATTTAAAATTTTCGAACCGATTTTGTGTCGATTAAAAAACCAAATGAGTTTCGAGTGAGTTGCTAGTTTTGGATATTTTTAACACCTCTAGTTAGGAATTAAAGTTAGGGAAATGTGAATATATATTAGCTTGAATTTGGGAGACGGAGACTGAAGGTTTGAGTCATATGAGATGCATTAAAATGATGGTAAGCATATTGTGTTGATTGATGAAGATATAAGAGGGATTATGAGCATATTTTGAAAAACATTCTAATGAAGAGCATCAAAATAATTTTAGAGATGCAATTACCCTTGAAAAATGAGATGTCAATTATATGTGAGGGATTCAAGTCTCATTATTAAAGAGGAAGTCTGACAAAACTTGTGGATCTTACGAGGTCTTTATTGATGTGTGAAAGTGTATAGAGCATACTTGTGATAAGTGCCTTTAGATACTTGAACATGACATCCACACAAAAATGTCATGACATTTTTAGACAATTTCTTACATCCAACATAATTTTAATTAAAAAATATTTTTTTTTATATATTTCACAATGTTTAACAATTTATTCTTATGTAATTTACATTGCATTTGGTTCATTGTCATCTTGGTGTTATGTCATATAATTTAGATTCGGCCACGTTTGGTTCGATCTTTTTTTTGAATAAGAAAAAAAAATATTTTATTTTTTAAATTTAATGGAAAAAAATTTATTTTAATATTAGAAAGTAGGTAAAATGTGAAATACTTTTAATTTTAATATTCATATTTGTGTTGGATGTGAGATAAAGTTGATTTTTATAGTTGAAATTTATGTTTGGTAAAAAAAAAGCCTCGAACCAAACGAGGCCATCATGACATCTAAATGCTATCTTTTGAGTGATAATCTTTTAGAATGTTATTTATACACACCATTAAACTAAATAATTATTTTTTCTAGATAACATGACATAATACCAAGATAACCTTGAACCAAACACTCCCTTAATACAATGATCAATTTTATTTTACATCTTACACGTGTTTTAATGTAACAAAACATTTTTTTTTACGTCGAATGCACATACCTATACATGACAATTTTTCGTAGTTTTGTCATTTCACCAAATAAAGACCCTATCGGGGCTAAAAAAACTCTCAAACTCTTCAAAAAATACTTTCTTCAATATTTATGTTTATTTCACATCATATACAAGTTCAAATATTAAAATTTGCAGAAGGATGGTATTCAGGTTTTTAAGTTGTATACCTACTGTGCTATTCCTATAGCACAACGCTTATAATCTTCCTGTTGTACCTTGTAAATGTTATGTGTGCTCTTGTTATATTTGCTGATGAAATTTTTTTAAAGAGTTTGACAAGTTCTATTGTTCCTTTCAATCTGATGAATAATTTACTAATGGTGTCAGGATGTTATAATTGTCCTACTTTATGATGCAGATCAACTTGATTGGTCAGCTTCATCTTCTTTCTTCTACTGTGACGACTCTTGCTGTACCCTCACCATCTTTACTTGCTACATTGGCTCGTAATCACACTCAAAATCTCTTTTCCTGCTGCTATAATTTACTTTTTTACTTTATATGAGAAACACATCAAAATTGACATTATTAAATTTCCTGTTTGAAGGAGGGGGAAACTGTCCTGCGCCAGCCGTCCCTCTTGTTGCACTAGGAACTCAAAGTGGGACTGTTGATGTAATTGATGTCTCAGCTAGTGCAGTTGCAGCTAGTTTTTTTATTCACAATGGCATTATCAGGGGATTGAGATGGCTTGGAAATTCCCGCCTTGTGTCATTCTCATACAGTCAGGTAATTAGAAGAAATATGTATTTTTTGTAGTCTAAAAAAATCATACATGCTCATTTAGAAGAAAATATTTAGCTGTACCCTTTTGATTTTAAACATCTACCTTTGATACACTGCTTGCCTTTTGACTTATACAACAGACCATTCATTACTCATCTAATAGTTCTTGTGAGGCAACCGGCATTTTTTGTATTCCTAATCGTTGACAAAAAATTCTTTCATAACTGACTATCATGGGTTTCCCTCTTACTTTTTGATTAACGGAAAACAACCAGTTAAGCTGGCTTGAAAAACGACTAGGTAAACCTAAAATGTGAGATTCATCCAACATAGCATAACCATCCTGAGATTTCCATTTAACCTAAACCAAATTGGATATAACTGAAGCTTTGTGTAACACAAATCAAACACTTGTCAACAGGAATTTCAAGAAAGGGTCATTTTGAAAGCTTTTGCTTTGTCCTTCATTTGGTACTTGATGTAGCCATGTGATGGCTGAAGTAACAAGCAAATGGAGTTGTGGGCCATAATATGTAGATTGCAATGAAATCTTAATGCCCAATGGCGGTAAAACCTGTGTAATTGTTATGCCAGAGTTTTGGATCAGAATCATTGAGAAGGAAATATGGTCATGATCTCATTAGTATGCTACATACTGCGTAGCATACTTGATCTCCTGAATTACTGATGGTGAAATACTATTAAGTAAGTTCTGTAATGCGGGTGGCATGAATAATTAAAGTGAAGCTTCTGGTCTGCTCCTTGAATGTTTTTCTTTTCTTGTTTTCTTATATCACATGTATGAAATTGATGTTTATTCCATGCATCCATTCTGGAAGCATTATTCATACACTTGAGAGTTTAGTTTGTGGATTCATCTAGTGGATGACAATGTGCTACTGATTCCAGTAGATATTTTGATATGTCTAAAAATCTGTCATGGGCCACAGTTTTTTTCATGTGGTGGAGTTTATCTGTTTAAACATTATAGACTGGTGGTGCAAAAGTGATTGCTGTGCACAATGGTTGAGCCAATTCTTTGTTCTATATTCCCCCGAGTATATGTCTGACTGCAATTTCAGTTTGTTTTTAGAAATTCTTATTTGTTGGATGCTCATCATCATTGTGTTCTATTATTTTTCCTGACATATGTTTTGAAACCAGGTGAATGACAAAGCTGGTGGTTATGTTAATAAGCTGTTTGTGACCTGCCTTAGAACTGGACTTAACCGGGAATTCCGAGTGCACCAAAAACCGGAGCGTGCCCCAATAAGAGCTTTGAAGGCTTCTTCATCAGGAAGGTTGGCAGCAGAAATAGCTTGCATCTCACATATGATCTGCACTTAACCTTAGCAATCACTCTCTCTAAGTTTTAATTCATCCCTCTTATTAGTTTTAGTGATTATTTGATGCTGGATAGAAATGCGAATGATATTTAAATTTATAATCAGTAAAATTAATTAGCAAATTATTTAGTCAAGCCAAAATACTTTCTAAAATATAAGTTTATGATAAATAAGATTTACAATCCTGCAAATAAAATAATTTTAAAATTAGAATTTAATTAGATTATCTGATAAATAAGAATTTATTAAATTAGATTAGGACGTTGATTTTAATTCAATAAGCAGATCTAGAGCTTCAAACGTTAAGGAATCTCGTAATTAATTTAACAGTAATTTTCATTTAAATAAATGTATAAGTACACAATTATAGTCAAATTAAATAATTTAGCAGAGTAAATAATTCTACTGAGACTGAATAATTAGTGATTAGTTGAATTGAAGGAGAAATTATACTGATGGGAGCAAGAGAAGTCTAGATTATTCGACGTATAAATCGTAGACCGATAAGCTCCAATAAGAAAAATTAGATTATTAGATCTTTCTCATATAGAAAGAGGAAGATGATGATCAAAAAAGATATGCCAAGAAACTATAAAAAATGATCATACATACTTGGAATTAAATAATAATTTGTTTTTTTTTTTTGATAAGTATAAGAATTTGTTACTGGATAGAGTGTAATGGAAACCATGGATTTATCTAGTCGATCTCATCCAGTGGAATAAAGGCTTGGTTGTTGTTGTTGGAGCAGGAGAAGTATGGAGTTTAAGCTTTTAAATAATGCATTTGACTTCTGGTTATTGCCATGAATATTTAATCATTAGTTTTCAGCCTTTCTTATCTTAGTATGAAATGATGTGATGAATATTATGAAAAATTAAGATATCCATTGATGTTCTTGCAAAAACATGTATAGGACTTGGTTCTTTCCATGCAAGTGACATGATGAGTTTGTATTCATGCAGTTTGTTGACTTGCTAACTAGGCATATGTAATTATTCTTTTTAGCTTGTGGTTGAAGTGGGAGCTAAAAAGGTTGATAATGCATTAATCATAATTAGATAATTTCTTAGACGTATGCACATAAAAACTAGAAGTGATATTTGAAAATTTATATGGGTATTATCGGTTGTTTTACTTGCTAGTTTCGTAATATATGACCATTAATCATGATTTTCATTATTATCTTTAGTATTCCTTCTTTGTGTTACATTTACCTTGAATCTTGGTGAGTGAATGATGCATGACAAGTGGAAGCTATACAACAGTTCAGGGTTGTTTATTAAGTTTTAGAAGGCAATTTCATTCTGGTGCTGCTTAAACTTAAGTATTCTTAGATTTTTTTTTTTGCCTTTTTATGGTTTCCTTTTAATTGATGTTTCTGAATTATGATGATTTTGCATACTCGATCATTATAGTGTTTTTTCAGTTCTATATATGAGTATAGGTTGTTTGCAGGTATCTTCTCATATTGTTTCGTGATGCTCCCGTTGAAGTGTGGGCCATGACAAAGACTCCTATCATGGTATGATTTACAACCAACCTTTATTTTTTATTTATGAAAAATTACTAACTGATATTTACACTTTGGTCCACACTTTTAAAAATTCTTTTATTAGGTCCCTATAGTTTGCTTAATATTACTTAAAAGATCCCTAATAAAATTTATTATATAAAAGGTTTTAACCCATGAAAAGAATATTTTGTTGACTCATTTGAAAAATTTCTATTTTACCCTCTCTCATCTTTCTCTCTTCTCCTCCTCTTCCCTTTTTTTCCTTTGATGCCTCTGTGTCGGAGCCCTCCGGCATTGCCGAACCTTGTTGCATCCTTCTCCAATAAATACCGAACTTAAGCTCCTTGTTGTTGTCTCCTTCCCTTATTCATCCTCTGCCTCCTTGTCCTCGCCCTCGCCCTCCTCCTCCTCCTCCTTCTACTCCTTCTTTCGCTATCATTGAACTTGAGGCTGCCTCCACTACAACAAAAAGGTAGGGGTGACAATTTATACACATACCCGTTTATCCCCGACCATAGAACGAGTATGGGTCCTAAAAGTATACTCGTGACCTACTTTTCCCCGTCATGAGATGGGTTGGGTTTAGGTGTGATAGAATCATACTCGCCCCAACCTGATATGTAATATTAAGTAACAAAACCCCAAAATTCCATCAGCGATTCAGCCATGGCTCCGAATCCCTCTTCCTAGTTCCCATCCCTTGCGTGTCTTTTGCGGTTCTTCTACAAACCCTAGCAGCATCATGTTGGTTGCTTAAGCTTCTCCGACGGGATCCGTTTCCCACTACCGCGCAGCTTTTTAGCATTGGTGGCCATCTCAGTTATTGTTGGCGGTGGCTTCTCCTGGAACCCTAATAGTGACAGCTTTTCCCGCAGGACCCATTGTCGCATGACTCTATAGAAACGGGCGAGGCTTCTCCTACTGTCGGCTACTATATGGCTTCTCCCATACAAATCCTAAGTTCTAGACCCAGTCTGTCTGGTTGGCTAATTTGTTTCACAATTGATGACTATGCTTCCTTAAAGATGGCTTGGAATTGAGTTAGCTTTTTTGAAAGAAGAAAGTTATCATCATCGTAGCTTTATGCCAACAATTTGGACTAAACTTATGAAATTGTTTTGTCAATATTTATTGCTTAGTTGCTGCATGTGTTAATTCTGGTGTGCAAAGTTGTCCACTTAGGTTATATCCTTTCATTTGTTTTTGCCATTAAACCTTTTTGCTTGTATTTTGAACCTGCAGCTAGGGGTTGCAATTTTTTACCCTACCTGCCGAACCCTAGAGGGATCAAAGTTTACCTATTTTTGCATTCTCTAAACGTATAACATGTCCTTGGACTCAGAGTTAAGTTCTTGAATAGTACTTTTCAGTCTGTATTTTTAAGCTCATTGTGTGCCACATTTTTTGACATTAATTCTATCTTTCTGTTTGTATTTGAAACTTTCAGTTAGGGGTTGCTATTTTTTACCCTGCCTGCCTACCCTAGAGGGATCAAAGTTTACCGATTTTAACATTCTTTAAATGTATTACTTGTTCTTGGACTCAGAGATAGCTCATTGTGTACCATATCAATGCATAGCTGGGTTATATATCCATGTAGGAAAGAGAAACATCGGCCTGAGTTGTTTCATTAATCTTCTGCTTTAGTTAATCCTATATACACGATCTCTATTTTTGCTATTTGATTTTGAAATATATTCTATGTTATAGATTTGTTTTTGGACTGATGAAGGTAAAAATGCTTTATCGTAATTATATAAACAAATTATACTTGTATTCTTATTTTATACTTCTCTTCTTGGTAAATATTTTCATTGGTGTCCATTACGAATTGCTTATCTTGTAGCTTAGGTCATTGGCTCTTCCATTTACAGTAATGGAATGGACTCTTCCCACTGCACCTCGTCCTCCTTCTAGGCAGCCATCATTTTCGTCACCAACTGCAACCTCAAGTTCAGATGCTTCTTTTAATGAAATGAGTAAGTAATCGTTATGCTTTTTGATTTCCTTGTGTTGTATCATTTATTTTTAATGTATTTGTTTACTCAGGAGTCCAGTCATGTTCATATTTACTTCTTGCTTAGGCAGTATACTGTGGTTTGCTAATGGATGGAATTTCCTTTTAGAGGTTACAAGCAGCGACAGTAGTGGGGATGATTTATCTGAGAGCTTTGCATTTGCATTGGTCAATGGTGCTCTTGGAGTATTTGAAGTTCATGGGAGGAGGATAAGAGACTTTAGGTATCCTGTACTTATATCAGAGTGCTACTACTGTAAATGATCGCTGCCTTGTTTGGTTGGGGTTTGTTTTTGAGCTAGAGAAAGAAATAAGTTTATTTTAATCTAGTGATGTGAAATAACATAAATTATTTTATTAAAATGTTTTAACATAGGAAATAAGTTGATTTTTAATGTTAAAATTTATGTAGGACATGAAATAAATATAATTATGTGATTTTACAAGGAGATTGGAGGGTTTTACCAAACAAAGAAGCGGAATCACCAATATATTGGCTTATTGTTAAACTTCCTGGATCACTGGGGAGGTCATTGGTTTTAATCTCCCCTGCCACCAAAAAAAAGAACATTGAGAAGAGGAAAGAAGTTAAAAAGGCTGAAAATCTCCTCTTTTTTTTTTTTCACATTGGCAAACAGGATGGATGCTTATGACATATTGTAGTTTTAATAATGTTTTCATGGCAGACTAGTTGGTGCATCCACTGCAATTGACATTATGAAACTGAATGAGTATGGTAATATTGAATTCTTGTCATTAAAGATTTTCATTTATGCCTTAACATATGAAAATTTCCTGTTGTTACGTCTGCACCATTATACACCATGATATGTCATTAATTGGTCTACCACTTCAGAATAGAGACATCAGTGTGGAGTGTCTTTTCTATTTTTGACAACACCAGTTCTGTTCTAGCTCTTTGTAGTACACTATGCATTGGGGCATAGTGGTCTGTGGCTGATTGACAATTGAACTTTGACTAAATGGAAATTGTTCCATATGCATTATAGCGAATTTGCTTTCGAAAATCTTAGCTAAATATATAAATGAAGAGAGTTAGATTTTTAGCGGCAAATGTTTGCATAAATAATTGTTTAAATGAAGCTTTGCCTCAAATCTGATACCTTTTCCTAGACTGGCTTACTTGTTTCTGTAACAGCACTCTTTTATATCATTTTTTTCTTTGGTTTCTTGTTTTAATCCTCTCTGATTTGTTTATGGCTTCTAAATTCCTATCTTCCGAGTTCTTCGCACCATCGTGGTTTTATCTGGGTGAGACTGCGCTGACTTGCTACGGCGACTTGACTAGGCAAGATTGAGAGGGTGCTAGATAATTTTCCCACATACTTGCTAAGGCTATTAGGCCTTAACCTAGCCTGAACTGATCAAAAAGAGCGATCAAATGATTTATCAATCTATAAATATTCAGTAAATATATAAGAAATGACAACTATATTGTCACAACCCGAGATCCAAATAAATGAATCCTGTGCTGTGAACTGTCAATGGTCAATCATTTAGCAACGGAAGCTTATAAAACTATCATCATCATAGCGACTAATCAGAGCAGCTAAAACACCTCTGTATAAAAACAAATTAAAATATAACTACCAAAAGTATACAATATCATATTCCAAATATTTACAAGATATCTCAGACAAACTCACATCTGACATACAAAATGATGTTTGTTTGTCAAGAGTCCCAAAAATATCTGTATACAAGTTTTATTCAAATATCTACAAGATGTCACATGATTGACAAAAAAACATCACCTCCTATCAAGAGGAGAAGCTCTCATAAAACTTTTAAAAAGAGCAGAAAGTCTCCAGTCCCAAGTATGGCTCTCAATCTGAAAATTTTGGTGTAAAGAAGTGAGTTTACAACTCAGTAAGAGGACTATTCATAGCAAATAAAATGAATACACAAAGTTACTTAGTTTGTCAAACCGGTCTTTCAAAATAACTTTTAAAAATACACAATAAGATATTTCATATGCCACAAGCGGATGAAATGCATATGAAATGCAATACATATTTAACCCACCGAATATACACAGATGAGATTCAATATATAACCTACTGGCCAGAAGTTTCAGATATCCTCGAAAGAGGAACAGATTCATATTCTAGTCAAGATTTTGCTCTCATATTCAGATCCCGTAATGGGCCACATTGAAATGACTTCCAGCACCAAAGAAGTCAAATCACATGACGAGTTACGGTGCTCATTCAAATTTGGGATTAAATCCCACAATTTACTTGACTAGTCTTCACAGCATTCCTGAAATTCAAACAGATAAGCATTTTGCAAATATGCAATAAATATGCTCTATGTGTTAATCAAACATTTCTTTATCCATATATAACATTCTTATACACAAGCAGTCATTATATAGCTTGTGAATATAGTTCAATGCAGTTATCAAAAACTTATCAAAATATTTTTAAATCAATAGAAATTCTTTAAATCAATATCAGAATATTCATGTTAATTAGAAAACTAAGTAAAATCGATAAATTCATCACAAAAGCCGTGAAAATCCACTTACAAAAGGAGCTCTAATTAAATCCGCTGAAATCCTCTTTTCTTTCTCTTCCCTTTTCTTTTTCTCCTTCTTCTTCTCCTTCTTTTCCTTTTTCTTTTTCCTCTGGTTCCAGCAGCAGCCAGCCGCTGCTGTTGTTGCTTTGGCGGAAGGAGGCGAAAAACAGAGGAGGCGGAAAACAGAGGAAAAACAGAGGGCAAAAACAAAATTGCTTTTCCCCTTAATTAAATCATCCAAACGGCAAAGAGAGAGGGAAGAGGCGCTGGCGGGTTGCTGGCTGCTGCGGCTGGCAGCCCCCAAGCTTATCGATTGATTTTTTTTAGGAAAATTACAAATTAGTCCCCCAACTTTCATATCCCTATAAATAAGTCCAAAATTATTTCTTTTAAGTTCAAAATCATTCATTCCAGATCCTTTCTTATTTCACTTAATTCCAAATCTTTACCAATATTTTCTATTTCAATCCAACTTGGTTATTACATATATATTACCAGTTATTGTTGGCGTGATAGATAATATATGAATGTGAATGTTATCACTTTAGCCTGCATCTAGTGTACTTGGTTGGCCTACATATAGAGCAAGCAAGCTTAGTGTTCTTTCTTTAACTCTTTTTCCTGCAGAAACTCTGGCTGTCATGCTAGGCCAGACCCTTGTTATTTTTCCATCACCTTTTGGCTTATAGCAATAACGTTTTGAAATTTTAATCGGCTCATTACTCTAACATTGATTAATATTTACTTAAGTTTATTTCTGCCGGTTGTGCAGACCGAAATGGCCTTCATCTTCATTTGTTTCGTCAGATGGGATAGTCACTGCTATGGCATATCGGCTTCCACATGTTGTATGTGTAACATGACTTATGAGATTGTTAGATTACATATTATCCTATGCAATTATTGCTATAACTATGAATCACGTTATTTTCAGGTAATGGGAGACAGATTAGGCAACATACGCTGGTGGGATGTCATCTCTGGTCTTTCTTCTTCTTTTAATACGCATAGAGAAGGAATTCGTAGGATAAAGTTCTCACCTGTGGTTCCTGGAGATCGAAGCAGAGGGCGAATTGCTGTGCTTTTCTATGATAACACTTTCTCAATCTTTGATCTTGTAAGTATAGAGAGAAATATGGTTGATTCATATACATCACTTTAAGGTCATTCTCCTCTATTATTTCTCTCCATTTCATGGTTTGATGTTGTTGTTGTTGTTTCTATTTATGAAATATTTGATGCATTGTTAATATTCTAAGCTTATTAAATTTATAGATATGCCTTATATCCATGCCATTGGCTAATAAACCGAACTTCATTTCTTTCTTATGTTCTTTGTTATTTTCTATTTCTAATATTCTGAGCGTTCACTACAATTAACCTTGTGAAAAGCATCAATAAGATGTTTGTGTTTGGTTTTAGTTGATTGCTTCTTTGATACCATGGCACTTTATGGTCACCCAAAGCTCATTATTTTCCATGCAATCAATTTTGGTTAGTTCTTGTTTTTTTATAAGTATTTTTCGAAGTGCATTTCTTTATTGCAACAATAACCTCTTTTTTGTATGTCATAGGCTGAGTGTTTTTTCTCTCACTTCATACGGATTTCCATAGTAATTTGGATATCTTAATGCTCTCTTCTTGTATATGGAATTTCACGGTGGACATTTTCTTCTTTTAAACATTCACATCAGCTTTACTTATTGAAATATTACGAACTATTTCTTTAGTTTTTGCATTTATTGGGGATGCCTGCACCTAGTATTTGGTATGTAATTAGGTATCATAGAGGTCATCTGGTAGGGGATTAGGTATGATCCAACTAGATGTAGAATGGAAAGGGTAAAAGTGAAGGAGAAATAGTAGAAACTGGAAAATGAAGAAGTTAAGGAAAACGAAAAATAAAAAGTAGAGGAAGAGGGGTAAGAAGAAGCTGAAGGAGAAGAGAGAGAGGAGAGAAGAGCAGAACTTAGGGAAAATTATTCTCAATTCGGCCACAATTATGAATTACAAAAATTTGGGAAATTTATAGGCTGCTTATCACGATAAATATAAACTTAACAAAAACAACAAAGGCTGGAAATGGAACACTTGCTTAAAGTAACAGTAAAATGTCAAAAGATACTAAATATGTAAACCCTTCCCTTGCTTTGATCAAGACCCTTCCCTTGCTTTGATCGAGACCCTTCCCTTGCTTTGATCGAGACCCTTCCCTTGCTTTGTATTTCTTACTATGAATGGATTGAGAATAATTCCCTCTTGACTTCTGTCCTGTACTCTTCTTTGTCTTATTCTTCTTTTCTCTTGGTTCTTTTATCCTCGCATTCTTCTTCTTCTTATATTTTTCCTTTCCTTCTCCTATCTCTACTGGTACTGCCCTAATCTGCCCAAAAGAAATTGTCTTCCTATCATCTGATTATTAATTCAAGAGATTATATGAGAATGCTAGTCAATCATGATCTGCTACCAATTTGGTTAAGAGTGTTCCATGAGAGGGGATGCACTAAGTATTTGGTTTTAGGGTTTAGTTTTTCAAAAATTAGGGAATATGTTGCAAACTTAATTATATTTATTTAGAGTGTTATGCAGTTAATTGGTAAAATGTCGTACAAATTAGTTTAGTTGAGATGTGTATGCTCGATGGATGAGTGGTTACATTGTAGAGGACTATATTAGAAATGATTTCATTGAGGAGATGGAGTAAATGTCTATAGAGGTTAAGATGAGGCAGTGATGTTTAATTTAGTTTTACCATATTCATAGGTGATCTATAAGGCTTTATGGTGCAGGATAAGTGAATGAAGATACAAGTGTCATGGTCAGCTAAATAAGATGACTAATTATTATCAGACCAATGTAAGATTATCAGAATTATTTTTGTGAATATTAAGAAATTTTAAGGCCCACAAACTATTTGTTAAAATTTTAAGTGAGTTTAAGGTAATTGAAAAATTATCTTCTTAGTAAGTTAGGCAAAGTGGGTTAAGATTCAGGCTCTCACAATATAAATTAATAACAATTGTTTACTCCTAATAATGTAAGATCACTCGGTGGAGCAATTTCTAGCAAATCTAATAGAACAAAAAGATTCGTAGCAATTGAGTATCCAAATTAAAAGTTTGTTGAAGTTCATATCTGAGTCAAAGAATTCAGGTATTAGAATATAATTTTCCATTTTTAGGGTTGACTAAGTTTAGTAGCTAGCTTGGGTGGTCAGTTCGCGCGAGATGGTTATGGGCAAGAGGAGGACTTCACATTCCCAGTTGACCCAAGCGCAGGGAAGGCTGAGCCGACGATGGGTTGTACATGCGTGCGTGATGCAACCTCATCGAGTTTATGTGCATTGGCTTGTGGCTATCGAATGGGGGAGAGACCACATGAAAGACCCCTGCTCGCTGGCCAGAGTGGGTGAACAAGGCCGATGCGAGAGCAATGGCGAAGTTGATGGGGTGTTGATTCGGCGAGACAAGATGATGAATAAGGTAGATGGCAATGTTGATGTAGGTGGTAGTGGGAGGTGTGGTGGTGTAACAATGTTGGATGAATGCTAAAAGGGAACAAATTTGTGACATCTAGAATTTGATTGGAGATTTTAAAAATTAAAATTGTTTTGGACCCAAAAGAAATATTTTTGGACCTAAAAATAATAATTTTTTGACATGTTTATAAGAGAAAGGAAATAAGAGGACCAAAATGCAATTGTTCCATTAATCAGATAGGAACAGCAGCCGCGGGAACCGCCTTTGCATTTGACCTTTTTCGCGTGTTGCCCGCACTTGGAGAGAGAGAGAATTCCTCTCTCTCCCTCTCGATTTTCTCTTTCTCGGTTTTCTCTGCCCGCGCCCGCCTCTGTCTATCCGCCTCCTTTCCGCTGAGCCCAAGGAAGCCGCAGCAGTAGCTGCAACTGCAGCGCCGACAGCCAGCAGGAAGAAGAAGGAGAAGAGGAAGAAAAAGAAGGAAAAGAGGAGGAGAAAGGAAGAGGAAGAAAAGAGAAAATTAGAGGGGAATTCTGAACTTTGCATAACGATAAATCGGTAGATAATTCTTTTCCTAAAATTGATGTTGATTTAATATTATATTGTAAATATAATTTAACGTTACGGAAATATGAGAAATTATGATATTATGTCGTATATTCTGTTAATTGAACAAGAAAATGAGTGTGATTTGCTTATCTGTGAGGTGATGTGCTGCTGATGAATTTTTATATTCCAAGAACCGGCGAGGGATGAATTTTTATATACCAAGAACCGACGAGAGCGGAAAATTTCTTATATGTGTGTTATTTCGATGAGGGCAAAGAGTGTACGTCGGGTGGTGTCCTAAAATGGAATTACTGATGCAAGATGCGGCTCCTGTGAAGGCTTTTAGGATAACAAATTAAAGGAACTTTTATCAGGCTTCTAGGTGAAAGAGTATGAAAATGATAGATCCACTTCACTAAAAAGAATAATATTATGATATTATGAAATAAAGTGGGTTTAATGATATGAGAATTATGATGATAATTTGGATGTAAAACATATTGTGTAAATTTGCTTATGTGTATAATTATTGATTATCCCATGATGTTATTTGTATCATTTTGTTATAATATCTTGTCATATATTAGATATTGTTTTACTTACAGAGTTTATATTAATAAACTCTTGCCATTTTTGGTGGCATGTATTGCATAAGAAGGATCACGGGACATGATGTGAGGTATCGCCGGTTGCAGCAAATATATGATTAAATGATATGTTGCAAGTTGTGTAAATGTTTAAGTTTCGACGTCTCGGTTGGTGGTTCTGTTCAGTGTAAAAGAGGGGTCAAGTACCGAGTAAGGAGGGGTCGGGTACCGGCAGCCGGGACGTCACAGATGGTATCAGAGCAGTTGCGATCCTATACAGAGGATGTGGGTAGACAGTGGGTTTCACTCACTAATCACTGTGTATGAAAATTTTTGAAATTGAAAAAGTTGAGTATGATCAAGAGAATTATTTATTTGGAAGCTGGAAGTGATAAAATATTTTATGGAGATTGAATATAAAAATTTTACTGATAGTTTGTGTGATTGATGAATTAGAAACAGAAGGAAATATCGAGATGACAGATAGAGATTTAATGCTGATAGAGAAATATAAGATCAAATTTACAGAAAAAATTCGATAGGAAGGGAAGGAATAACTGGCAGAAAACGAGAAATGTCAGATGTATATTGAAGGTTTACCTGCACCAATGCAAGATATATATTAAAAGTGCACCAATATACGAAATTTGATAAATTAATAGAAGATTCTGAAATTGTAGCGTCAAATCTGCTTGTAAGTAAAACAAAAAAATATTTTAGAAGTGGAAGAGTGATAATTAAGATATAATATGTGATGTTTTGGTTAATTCGTAATATAGATGTTTTGGTTATACGGATGAATACTGCTGAGAAATAAAGAGCACATTGATGTGAATTTGATGTATTATTGAGTTGTTTACCAAGTTAAAAGACAAGTTATGACTTGTGGACTTGAAACAACTAAATAGAATTGATACGATGTTTGATGTTTGACAATGAATTTAAAAGGAGCTTCTTGTCGTGTTTATGTCCCTGCCTATGTTCAAGCTATATGATATAGTAACCTGCCAAATATCGGAGATGGTTGCCTAGATGTATAAGCAATTCAGGGATGGTTGTATATGTGGCACTCCTTCATTTGCGGGGTATGGGAGTTGCCAAGCATTTTATATATCAATAGCAAAGAAAAGAGGCAGTTGAGACATATTCCAAGAAACAAAGTTCAAAAGATAAAATGTGTAAAGAATAAAAAGGTAGAGAAAAATTAGTTTGAATGCATTGCAATTTGTGAATTGTTTATGTAAATTTCGAGGACGAAATTTCTAAAAAGTGGGGAGAATTGTGACATTCAGAATTTGATTGGAGATTTTTAAAATTAAAACTGTTTTGGACCCAAAAGAAATATTTTTGGACCTATTTATAAGAGAAAAGAAATATGAGGACCAAAATGCAATTGTTCCATTAATCAGATAGGAACAGTAGTCGCGGGAACCGCCTTCGCCTCTGCCTTTTTCTGCGTATCGCCCGCGCTTGGAGAGAGAAAAAGAATTCCTCTCTCTCCCTCTCGGTTTTCGCTGCCTGAGCCCAAGGGAGCCGCTGTCGCGGCTGCAGCTGCAGCGCCGACAGCTAGTAGGAAGAAAAAGGAGAAGAAGGAGAAGAAGAAGAAAAAGAAGGAAAAGAGGAGGAGAAAGGAAGAGGAAGAAAAGGGAAAATTAGAGAGGAATTTCGAACTTTGTATAATGATAAATCGGTAGGTAATTTTTTCCCTAAAATTGATGTTGATTTAATATTATGTTGTAAATATAATTTAACGTTACAATTTGTGATATTATGCTATATATTCTATTAATTGAACAAGAAATGAGTGTGATTTGCTTATCTGTGAGGTGATGTGCTGATGAATTTTTGTATACCAAGAACCGACGAGTGCGAAAAGTTTCCTATACGTGTGTTATTTCGACGAGGGCGAGGAGTGTACAAAGGGTGATGTCCTAAAATGTAATTACTGATGCAAGGTGCGGCTCCTGTCAAAGTTTCTAGAATAACAAATTAAAGGAACTTTTGTCAGGCTTCTAGGTAAAAGGGTATAAAAATGATAGATCCACATCACTAAACAGAATAATATTATGATATTATGAAATAAAGTGAGTTTAATGACATGAGAATTATGATGATAATTTGGATGTAAAGCATGTTGTGTAAATTTGCTTATGTGTATAATTATTGATTATCCCATGATGTTATTTGTATCATTTTGTTATAATATCTGATCTTATGTTGGATATTGTTTTATCTACAGAGTTTGTATTAACAAACTCTTGCCATTTTTTGTGGCAGATACATAAGAAGGATCACGGGACATGGTGTGAGGTATCGCAGGTTGCCGCAAATATATGATTAAATGATATGTTGCAAGTTGTATAAATGTTTAAGTTTCGACGCCTCGGTTGCTGGTGGTTCGGCCCGGTGTAAAAAAGGGGTCGAGTTACCGGGTAAGGAGGGGTCGGTTACCGGCAGCTGGGACGTCACAAAAATGGTCCGAAGGAGATGAGCTTAACAGGTGAAGTTTAGAAATTCTTCCCCAAAGCCCAAGCCTTTCATATTCCGGATATCGATTCATTCTAGAATCATACAATTCGAAGAGGAAAAGTAAACTTTTGTTCATTTAGCATTAAGAAAGCAATGATGACATGAATGGTTTTATATAAATCTTCGTATAAACTAACTCAGTAAAAGAAAAAATATATCATGCGATAATATTCTCACACAAATAAGAAAATCCATCATGCCTAAAACAACATAAACAACGAAATATGGAATAACTAATAGAACATAATTGTAACATCCCATGATCCTTTAGAGATATTATTTACTAATCTTTAGGGAATTTCCTGCGTGACTTGAGTACTTCTTAGGAAGGTCACTAATCCAAGGACTTCTCTAGCTCAAACTTTCTTAATTATAAAGTTCCTAACATTAGTTGTACGATTTTGCCTCAATAATTGTCTGCTGTTTGAGATCATATTATTTATTTATATAGCCCAGAAAGCTTTATCCTTTTTTGATATGAGATGATTCATTCATGTGCCCCTCTCAGTACTCATCAGACCTAAGAACCTGCAAAAAGCCGCTCCTTGCACATGTGATTTTATTCTCTTTGAACATCATCGAACAATCACTCCTCACCTTCTTAAGTCATGGGTCGTCATAAGACTATCAGCTTTCGCTTGGTTTATCATCGAACCCCATTGGATCGTGTCGATTTTAATACCATATTGTAACCTCCTGTGATCCAAATATACACGTAGTGTCCTCTTTGACTTTAAGAAATCGTGTGACTTGAGTGCTTCTTAGGAATGTCACTCATCATAAGATTACTTCAGCTTAAATATAAGTTTACATCACTAGTCGCATAGTTTTGCCTTAAAGACGCCTCTATCATTTTGGACCATGTTATTTACTTATTCATTATTTATTCTTGTATTCCTCTCACTACTTATTAGATTTAGAAGTTTGTAGGGAGTTGCACTTTGCACACGTAATTTCCTTCTTTTAGGACTTCACTCAGCGATTACTCTTTAGCCTCTGGTCATCACAATAAGTCTCACAAATAAATAAAATCAACTCAAAGTAGAATTTTTTTCTCAATAAAAGCCATTCTGATATGGAGTGAATATTTAATCTGTCATGTCAGCAATCCTTAGTGGCTAACTTTCCAAATCTGTCTTCCAACCATCAATTGATTCAGATTGATGTAAGGTGATCACAACTCGGCCATCAGTGATAAACACTATCAGGAATGAATTGATAATTGTCGGTTGATCGTTTAAATTTAAGCAAGTTTAACTTTCAATTGGCATTTTTTTCCTAAAAGGAGGAGTTTTGACTATTTCAAATCATTTACAAACTCCGACAAAACCTGAGTTTGAGTTAAAACAAGTTCAATATCAAACCAAGGTGCATCTGCAAGACTGCCAATATTGTAACTGTGCAGTTCTTGATAGTGGGATCTGGGATCACTTGTATATATATGTGCATATATATGTATAATTTTTTTAACGCAACTACAACTCAACTTTTGTATGGTACTTCAGAACACTTTATATTTCTTTTTTTAATATTTCATGGAGATACTGTATTCTCTGGTGGATGCTTCTGATACTTTCTTGATGTACTGAATGTGTAATTTTCTGCTTAACATTGTTAGTAACTTGCTTCTACTCTGTCTTCAGCTACATAATTGAATAGTTTTCCCTTCTTTGGTAATTAATATGCATTGTGAAGCAATGAAAAAATGTTAGTCATCCCTATGGATGTTGTACAGTAGTCAAGTATGTTTTCAATACCTAATAGCGAAAATGGTAAACATCTTATTAATGCTTTGTGTGTTTTTTAATTATTATTTTCAGGACACATCAGATCCATTAGCTAATGCGCTCCTGCAGCCACAATCCCCTGGAACACTTGTTCTCGAGCTTGATTGGTTACCAATGAGAAGAAAGAAGGAAGAACCACTTGTATTATGCATCGCTGGAGCTGACAGCAGTTTTCGCCTTATAGAAGTTAATGTGTATGTTTTTTCCAAACATTTAAGGATTCTCATTTACATAGTTTTCTAAACCTGACCCTTTCATTATTACTCACGTTTTCATTTTTTGTTTTAGATTCTTCAGCTATGGCAATGTTGTAGTTTAATTATTTCGTACATTCTACTAGGAAGTTAAAACTACATATATCAAATTTTTTTCTTTCCTATTGCAACTCTGGCCTTCCTCTTTTATATCCTCATTCAAAAGGTTTTTGTGGGAGGCAGGTGGGAACTTGCAGTTACTACCTCATGTGGAGATGAAACTAGGGCAATTTCCAATGCTTGTGGCAACTGCTCTGCTCCCTTATTTTCTGTTGTGTGGCTCCATGCATAATTTTAGTAGAATCTATATATCTTTATTAAAGATGGTACGGGTGGTGAACAAATAGGATTTCCGTTTTTAGCCTTTTTGCAAATTACAAGTTTGCCACCATTTCTCTCTCTCTCCTCCTCTGCCGCTTCTCTCTCTATTCTCTCTCTTCATAAAATGCCGCTTCTCTCTCCTCTCTCTCTGTCGTTTCTCCTCTCTCTCCTCTCACTCTCCAAACGCCCATCTCTCTCTCCTTTCTAATAATTATCATTTAATATATAAAAATACAAAGAATATATATTTTCGTTTTTAGCCTTCTTGCAAATTACAAGTTTGTCACCGCTTCTCTCTCTCTCCTCCTCTGCCGCTTCTCTCTCTGTTCTCTCTCTTCATAAAATGCCGCTTCTCTCTCCTCTCTCTCTGCCATTTCTCCTCCCTCTCCTCTCTCTGCCGTTTCTCCTCCTCTCTCTTCTCTCTCTCCTCTTTCTCTCTAACCGTCCATCTCTCTCTCCTTTCTAATAATTATCATTTAATATATAAAACTACAAAGAATATATTGAACATAATTAATATTATTTTAAACATTTTTAATTATAAAATTTTTAATTTAACTTCTTATTTTTTATAATAAAATTTATAATTTACGTTTTTTATTTTACTTTATTTTTATTTGTTTAAAATATATATATATATATATATATAATATTTTAATTTATCTCTATATATTTAATATATAATTCAATTTAAATTACATATTATTTATAATTTATGTTTTTTATTTTACTTTATTTTTATTTGTTTAAAATGTATATATATAATATTTTAATTTATCTCTCTATATTTAATATATATATATATATATATATATATATATTTTTTTTTTCTCTATATTTAATATATAATTCAATT
>JAEMOT010003072.1:209777-234550 GCA_019297695.1 Apostasia ramifera | reverse complement strand
TTCTGACTGATAGTCTCCCCTTATTTTATGGATAAACGGTCCTTAAAAATGAGGGTGTGACACGGACCATTAGGTTTGGGTTTAAGCCATGGGTCCATGGGTTGGATCCGATTCCACACATAGTGGAAGTGACTGGGCGATCCTATTCCTTATATAATGGAACTTGCTTAACTTGGATATGGTATATAATAAATGTGGATCAAACTGAACCAACTTATGCACACCCATAGTAGCACACGCATAAGTCAAGACAACACAATGTGAAGTTGCATTCCCACACACTGCCCTTACCTCACGACTAGGCTGCGCAACCCCAATGTACTTCCCAAGCGTTTGTCATCGCACGCGCAACTTTGCGCTTTTGTGGCTGTCATCACGGATCTCCTTCCCCTGAGTGTTTTCCTTGAGCATGTGGCTGCGTGGCCTTCTCCCTCCACAACGACTAGCCACCGTTGACCATTTACTGAGGAGGAATGAGTGACAAGAAAAGAAATATTAAAATTGTAAATTTAATAATTTCTATTTATTTTCTACTAGAAATGCTAAAAATATAATGATATTATCTACTAATTTCAGAAATTTATATGATATTATCTAAAATTTTAATTTAGTAAATTAATCACAATTATTTTTTTTACAGCATAAATTAATCACAATTCTTATATAATTTTTAAGATAAATTGCATCTGGGCCATTGAGATTGAGGAGAGAATATAAACTAATTCTAATTTTAAAAAATTTTATGTATTTTCATCGAATATGAGTTATACAAGCACATAAATCTCCCAAATATAATTTGTATGGGCATATTGGCCTCTCAATTTGATTTCTGTTAATTAACGTAGTCCATAGTAACATAAACTATTAATATTAATCAAACATAATTGTTAAATATTTTTTTTATATATAAAAATTCTCTATCATTTAACTCTCATAATCTCTATAATCTTTTCGTTTTTATTCTCTTAAGCCCCTATTTAGCTCAAGTTTATCATCTTAGTTTATGATTTTTTTTTTAGACAAAAAAATATTTGAAATAAACTCATTATATTGAGTAGTGTAAAAATTATAAAAATAAAATACCTATTTACCTTTATTTTAATAGGTTTGTAATATTTGATATTAAATATGCTAATACAAAATATACCTTGTCTTGAAAAAATTTTAAAATTAAGTCTAATTTATATTTTTTTATAACCTCAAAAACTCATATGTAAATTTTATTTTATATTTTAGCATGGTAATATTCAAAATTTATATTTGATCACACAAAAATTTCAATTTATAACTATAAAATATCATTTTTTTTCGAATCAAATGAACCTTCAATTTCTTTTAAAAAATAAAATAATCTATACAATATTTAATATATTAACTTATTTTATTTGATATTCTCACCATTAACTAATCTTATTTCTTATCTCATTTATATATCTAAAAAAACATTATATATATTTTTTATAAAAAATTAAAAAAAGTAATCATCAACTTAATACTAACTAAACAAAGGACAAGTCCAACAAATATACCTATATATATTATGAATAACCAATAAAAATAAAATAAAATAAAATAAAGTCAGCTGATAGCACAAATTGATGGACGTTATATGAATCACATGATTATACGACCATTAATCATATAATTATATAATACTTTCATAATATCTATTAAAGTAATACAATTTAATCACATAATTATATGACCAAATGATTTATTTGAATAATCAACGCGAGAATGCATCGTATAGTGATACAATAGTTGAGATTACCTGCATCGTAGAAGGCACGACATAATTAAGATATCGAGTTCGTAGTTTTAAAATTTAGTTTCAGCTTCAGTTTCAGTCACAAGATAAAGATATTAATTTCAACAATTTCGATTATTTCGATAGTTTCAGTATCGACAATTTGAGTCATTTCTGTGAGTTATTTAAATTTTATAAATTTAAATTATATTTAGGGTAAATTACACTCAAGTTCCTGAGTTTAAGTTCTAATAACACACAAGTTCAGATTTTTTAAATTATAACATCGGGGTTCTTGAGTTTTAATAGATATCAAATGGGTTCTTTTTATTTTTTTTATTATTAGTTTTTTTAAAAATTATCATTATACCCCTCATCCTCTCTCTCCTACTGATCCCCGCGCACGCGCGAGGCTGCGGGGCCATCGGACCAGCCCGGAGGCCCCATGGCGTGTTCGACCCAACGGCGGCCGCGCGGCCTTGCGCTTGCGCGGGGATCTCCTCTCGATCCCAGCACAAGCGGGTCGCAGGACCTCCCCGCAGTCACCCAGCCGCCGATAGGTCGCACACGCTGCTCGGCCATGGATCTGTCGGAGATCGCGCTGCCTCGCGCGTACGCGGGGATCGGGAGGAGAGAGAGAGAGAGAGCCTCTCTCTCTTCTCCCGATCCCCGTGCATGCACGAGGCCGCGCAGCCGCCGGCGAGTCGCTCGGCAGCCGGTGGGTCGCACACGCTGTGTGTGCCCGGGGATCTGAAGGAAAGAGAGGGGGATGGGTATAATGACAATTAAAAAAATAATAATAAAAAAAAATATAAAAAGGACTCATTTGATAATTTATTAAAACTCAGAGACCCGATGTTATAACATGGACCTGCGCGTTATTAAGCCTTAAACGCAAAGACCTGGGTGTAATTTACCGATAATTTATTAATGATTATTACTGGATTTTTTTCCGGAGAAAATTGAATTTCAATAGTTTCGATCGAAATCGTTGAAACTACTAAGATCGAAACTCAGTAGTTTTTTCGGATCGGCTTTGATTGAAACCGATATGAAATTACTGAGTTTCAATATTTTGATCGAATTTTAAAATTTTGATGTAATTATCACACAAAAGTACGATTATAATTGCTTGTCCATTTTTATATATAAAAATAGAAAAAATATTATAGAAAATAAAAAAATGCTTTTCCTTTGTTTACGTATAAAATTATCTCACAAAGAAATGAGTATTGAAGTGATTTCATATTAATTAAAAAGTAAATTTAAAATAGAGAAAAGGTTGATACATGCAAATAATTATAACTTTCCATCTAATAAACACTCCCATAAAATAGAGATAATAAAAATAATTTTTTAAGAAAAAAATATTTTAATTCATTCAATTATACAATTAATTAGAATTTGATCTATTAGATAATTTAATAAATTAAAAACTTAAAATTTTACTTATTAATTTATTAATTAGTTTTTAAGTAAGTGCAGTAGCACTCTAAAAGGAATTTGAATTTCCTTTGAAAGATTAAAAAATAATTAAATTAAAATTAAAATAGGGTAGCCATTAAATAAATATTATTATATTTTTTAATTTTTGATGATGAATGCAGATCGGAACAAATGATAAGTTTTAACATGTCAAACTACATGCATTAAAAACAAAAAAAAAATTAAATTTCAAAAAAAATGATAAAAGGATTTTAATGTGGTTAAAAGTGTTATCAAAATATTATTAAATTATTATTTTTTGCATTAAAAATCTCATACAAATATATCATATTATAATTATTGTGTTGCAGTCCTCATCAAGTTTTTAATAATATTGTGATATTAAAAAATGAAATTTATTATATGTTGCAACTTACTAGTATTATTACATAATAAAAAATTAAGGATTCATTAATCTCCCTAAATTTTTTATTTTAAATTTTTAAATTGCTCTTTATAGATTTTGTTATTTCAGTTAGCCTATATTATATAATTTCTAAAGTAATTATTAAAAATAATTTATAAAATTAATTAGTCTAAATCCCATACTAACATTTTAAATAAAAATTCAGCTGTCATTTTGTTTAACTAATTTAAAATTAATCAATTTAATTTTAAATTACATCATATAGAAAATTTAATATTAAAAATTAACTTTATTTCACATCATTTATAATTTTTTAATTATATTAAAATTAAATTTTGTAAATAATTAGACTTTATATTTTAAAAATAACCAAAATAAGTTTTTTTTAAAGGATAACAATCTAAATATTTATTTTTAATTTTAAAATTTTCTTAAAATATAAAAATAATAATATTTATTTATATTGTTTTTTTACTTGAAGGAAATTCAAGACAATAATCTTTAAATTACCACATGATTTATTTTTATTAAATTAATTACTTTTTTTTTACATCAAAAGAAAAGTTGCCTTATGGTGTTTCGCAAAAGCAGAAATTGCTCGACTCTTTTACAAAGAATCGCCCACGAGAGGCGACTTTCCTTAGGTAAAATTTTAGTTAATTAATTTTAAAAATCAGTGAGCTATTAAATTTTAAGGTAAATTGCATCTGAGCACCTATAATTAGGAAGGCATTATAAATTAGTCCAAAATTTTTAAAATTTTTAATCTTAATATCTGGATTATAAAAATACTTCAGTTTGCTTTCTTTTGTTAGCTTTTATTTATAAGAAATATTAAATTTGATTATTTTTTAAATAATTTGAACAATTTAAATAATTTAAAGTACTATTATACATATATATATATATATATATATATATCATATTTTCACTTTTTTTTAAATAACTGATAAAAAAATTTAAATTTAATAAATTATTATATTTTAAAAAATTTAAAATTAAAAATGTTATAATATAATAAAAAATAATAAATATATTTTTAACTGTAATTAAACTATAATATTTTACGAGAAATGGAAAATTTTAAAACATCAAACCGATGCGTTTTTATAGGTCACCTGCGTCGTCGGGAAACGGGCGGTGGGCTCATCCGCGTTGTCAGAAAATGGCCGGTGGGATCGCCGACGCACGTGCGGCGCCCGAATTTTGATGCTCGAGAGTCGATACACGTGCGGGCTCCACCACGGCCGACGATTTTCAGCATCCTCAGTGGGGACCATCAGCGGCGCATGTGCCCGGTCCCTTCCGGAATCGACCGAGCCCTTTCGCATCTTTATTTATTAATTTTTTAAAATTAAAAATTGATACCAAAATAGTAACGGTCTGTCGGCCTCAATTGGTTCAAAAATTTACTTTAATTTAACATAAATTTTAATCGTAAAAATTATTTTTTTATATTTAATATAAATATAAAATATAAATAGTAAAATTAAATTTATTTCACATTTTATATATTTTTTAATATAAAATTTTTTTTTTCTTATTTAAAAAAATATTCTAACCAAATAAAGTCTAAAGCATTGAATTTTGAACCTATCTAAAATTTTTTTTTTAGCATTATTATCACATAAATAAATTAATAATAAATAAAATTAATTTTTTGTCTGATACTATAAAAAATTTAGTGAATTCAATATTTAGATTATTTTACAGGAGCTTCAAGGTAATTTTTTAATATTTTATTTGAGCTCACGAGATAAATCTTCAATTTTATATAAGTACATAAAAATAAATATATATCATTTAAGTTTCTTCTATATATAATCTTTTTATTTGATTTTTTTTAACCATTTTATTAAATTTAATAATTAAATTATTATTTAGAATTTTTAAAAATATATATTTAGATATAAAAAAATATGTTTGATACTTTTAATTGCTATTATGATTTTATTTTATTTTTTGCTATATTTTAGTTAATAATTGTTGGGAACGAAGTTTTAAGCCTATTATCAACGGATTAAATTATCAATTAATTGATTGGTCTCATAATTATATTATAAATATTTTAAATTATATAAATTCTTAATTATTTTTTAATTATATAAATATACTCAGAATTTAAAGTATAATAAAATTAAATTTAATAATAACATATAAGTTATAATTTTAAAAAATAAAATATAGTATACATAATTTCCCCAAATTTAAAATAAAAAATAAAAATAAAATGCTATTAATCAAATACTGTAAATATAATTTAAATTGAGTTATATTTAAAATTCTCCAAACAACTAAAAAATAAGGCAAAATCTATTTAATACTATTTATTTTCATTTTAAATTATATTTTTGGTTCAACCGATATTTCAACCTATCCACTGGTCCTACGTAAGGCTGTTATCGTATTTCGAGCGAATTGAAGGTAATTTTGTCTTCTGCTCGGCTCGAAATCGGTCCGAAATCGAAATGGGATATGATTCGAGCATGCTTGGCTCGAAATGACTTGATTTAAGAAAAATGAATCTTATAAATCTTCTTCACTCTACCACTAAACTACTAACTAAATTATATATGATGTTATTTTATTTATATATATTTATATTATATATTAATATTATTTATACTATATATATAATTTCGAGCCAAAATTCTTAGCTCATGATTTGATTCAAACTTTTTGAGCGGAAAAATCAAATGAGTTTTGACCGAGTTTTGAATATTTTTAACACCCCCAGAACTCCTACAGTTGTTAATGATCTTATATCGAGTTAATCTCATCTTATCTCAAAATTGAATTAAATTTTTTTAATTTGATCTTGAATCTAAAATATAAATGAAAAAAAGTTCCATCTAATTTAGATTAGAGTTAGGCTTGACTAGAATATTACTGGTCCATCCTCAAGTCATGCAAAATTTTATCCAACTTAATTAACTTTTAATCTTTTAATCAAAATATTAGATATAAATATCTTTATTTATTAAATTAAATTATATTATTCACCTCAATATAATAGCTAAAAATAATAATTTTAAAAAAAAATTCATCAAAAATAATAATAAAAAATTTAAATAAAAATTGTGAAAAAATTCTAATGTGATCATCAAATAAGCTATTGTGAAAAAATAAGATACTGAAACAAGTGTATAAATATTATTTTATTTTTTTAATCAATCAAATTTTGAAGTAGGCTATCTAATCTTACATCGGCTTAAGATCGGATCGATGAAAATTTTAAGCTATAAAAATGTCTCGCTAGTTGACTAATTTGAATCAAAATGATCTTGATTCGATTCAAAATTCAAGTCAAATTTCGATCGATTTTCAATTTTCGAGCCAAATTAATAACCCTGTCCACTCACAAAGCATCTTGGGATGGTACAAACATTAAAAAAGTAAATAAATAAAATAAACGCTCCATTTGTTTAAAAATTTAAAATTAATTTGGTTTAATTTTAAATAGTCATATTACATTGCACATAAAATTTAATATTAAAATTTAATTTTATTTTACATCATACACATATTGCTAAAATAATAACTAACTTATACATATCTCTCATATATCCCAACATAATAACCAACTTTATATCACATCCCTCACATATTTCAACATAATATTAATTTTATTTTATATCATTCATAATTTTTAATAAAAAAAATCTCTATCTAAATTTAATTTAAATTTTATTAAATTTAACCTTACAAACAAACAAATATAATACATAAATGGAATTTAATGAACTAATTAAAAGCTAATTGGCTGTGAGGGATAAGAAATATTTATTTTAGTTATCTGTTTATAAACTAATCGATTTCATTTCAAGCCGATTATCCTTAATTAGTAACTAAAATTTTTCAATTTTGAATTATTTGGTTTGAATTTCAAAATAATTCAGATTAAATTACCACCAATAAATCATTTTCAAGAAAAAGTGCACTAAACATTACATATGCTGAATAGAATACTAATAATTATTTTGATTATATATATTTAATATTTCTCAAAAACTATGTTTTATAGGAGCAATATTAATCAATTAAATTTCAAATTAAATTTTTTTGTTTGAACAAAATTGAAGTTATCTTTAAAATTGATAACTTGATGTCAACTCAAAATTAAAATTCTTGAGTTCATCTCAAGCCATATTGGATTTTAATGCAAAAAAGTTTTAAGTCAAATAATTTTAATTCAAAGTAAATATAATCGATTGATCCTGATTTTTATTTTTTTTTCATGGAAGAAGTCATTAAGGCCCTGTTTGGCGCAAGGACCAAAACAGAATTAAAATAATACTAGTTTAAAAAATAACAATAATAATAATAATAAATAAATTATTTTAATTATTCTACATAAATTTTAATATAAAAAATAATATTTTACTTCACATACTCAATAATTTTTAATAAAAATATAAATTTATTTCACATCTTAAATCAGAATATTCGATTTGAATATTTTAATCTAGAATGTGAAATAAAGTTGATATTTTTATTTTAAATTGTTGATTAATATTGCAAAAATCAGGGGCACACTATTTTTCAAAAAAAAAAAAATAGTTGGCCTAATTTTGTTTCACAGTCATACTGATTCTCAACCGATCAAACTAATAATTACTATTAATTTAAAATTTAAAAAATAATAATTTTATAATATTAAATATAACCACAAATAGCGTATTAATTTATTATTTTTTCTATGAATATTTATAATTACTAATATATTTTGAGATAGAAAATCTGTTAAAATTTTTTTTTTTTTTTAAATTTAAATTAATAGTTAAATTGCCTTTAATTCATTAGATTATCCACAAATTAATATAATCTAAAAGATAATACAATGGTTTAAGCCTTAAAATCTGCAATTAATCAATTTGTTGATTATTTATTAAATATAGATAGTGGAAATCTTTTGAATAGTGTTAAAATCTTCTCTAACAGCCCAAATCGAACAGTAGCTCAAGTCGAGCAGCTCAAGCCGAACAGCAGCTCAAGCCGAACAGCAGCTTAAGCCGTACAGCAGCTCAAAGAGATATCATCAGATCGTACTACTATGTCAACGCAGCATTTAAGACAGCATGGAGGGTCCACTCCCTAATTCTTTAAAATACATCGCAAAATAATTTTTGAATGGAGTGACACAAATAAAATATTTTTGAATTTATTGTCTTGAGATTTTAAAAAAAAGAATTTACATATCTTAAAAGTTGAGTTTTTTTATTTATTTCACCTCCAATATTAGATATTTAAATGGAATTTACACTCAGGTCCCTGAGTTTAAGATTTATTATCATACAAGTTCATATTTTTAAAATTATAGCATCGGGGCTCTTAGTTTTTAAAAATATCATATAGGTCCTTTTTTATTTTTTTATTATTAAAAAAATTAAAATTACCATTATACCCTTACCTCTCTCTCTCCACCCGATCCGGCAGCCGCAACACCGTCGTGCAGCCGCGGGGTGGCGCGATGACTGGGCGCTGCCACCGGCGGTGTCGCGGCAACCGGATCGGGTCGAGAGAGAGAGAAATAAGTGTATAATAGTAATTTTAAAATTTTTTTAATAAAAATAAAAAAAGAACTCATATGATAATTTTTTAAAAACTAGGATCTCCGATGTTATAATTTTTAAAACGTGAATCTGTATGATAATAAGCCTTAAATTCAAAGATCTGAGTGTAATTATTCTTATTTAAATTTATCATCTTATATTTTTAATGCATAATTACAAATATTATTTTGAGAAATTTAGTCATTTATTTTATTAAAAGTGATAAAAATTTAATTATTTATTATTTTAAGGGAGTCCTGCAATTATATATTTAAAATATTAGATGATAATTATAAATATAAGTAAAAATTTAATTTTAATGATGACACATACAAATTTTTAAAATTTTATGTAAGGCTCGGATGTAATTATATTTTTTTATTGGAGAATATTTTTATTTTTATTTTTTGTTTTTTTGATATTAACATTGTTACACATTTGCTCCGCTGTGAGTGAGCAATAATAAGACGAAAATTAATATCAAGTAATAATAATAAAAAAAATTTACATATAAAATATTGAATTTATTATAAATTATATATTTTATTATTTTTTAATAAATATTATACATATTATATTTTATTTATAGATTTTATAATTTTATTGTAATAATAAAAATATAAAAAGAATATGATATGTGTAATATTTATTAAAAGATGATAAAATATGTAATTTGTGATGAATTTGTACGTAAATCCCTCTGATAACAATAAGCCGAAAACCTAGGGCAAATTTCGATCGAAGCTGCTGGAAGGAGAGAGCGAGGAATCAAATCGCCGAGGATGGTGAAGGTTTCCACCTACTTCGCGATGGTATTTGGGGCCTTCATTTTCTGGGAATCGATGGACAGACTCCATGTCTGGATGGCCCTCCACCAAGACGAGAAGGTCCGCTTCTTTTTATCTCTTCCCTTGTATCTCTTGCTGTTAGCATCGATTGCGCATGTGCTAGTATGGGCGGTTTGTTTGTTGATGTTGGATCCGAATACTAGCTTCGAGTAGATTCTAGGGCCGGGAACTTTAGTTTTTACTGAACAAATCAGTTTAAATTCGTATTTCTTGATGGAATGTAGCACAGCTTCAAAATCATTTTATGCAAATCATGTTAAATTTTTTCGCCCCCTTGATTTCTCTTGGTTGTGTAGTTGATATTTAGGGTTAGAGACGTCTTCATTTCTCTATATCTGATCTTCTAGCTTACTGATTGTTGAGAATAGTTTGGCTTACTTTACTGCGTGAATCTAGAATTTCGTAGCATTTCGTCCTTGCAAGTAGTTCCACGTTATTTAATTTAGACAAATAATTCATATATAGCTGAAGAATTGTGTCTTAAATTCAAAGCAATAAAGAAAAGTCTGTGCTTTAGAAAAGATTAATGGAACATGCTGGAAGGAGTCGATCACCTTCTTTGTGTTTGTTTTTTACAAGATATTCACCCACAATACTTTTGTGAAGTTTATAATTGAATGTTTGCTGATTAGCCTCTCTTATTTCAGCAAGAGAGACTTGAAAAGGAAAGGGAGATCAAGAGGATGAGAGAAGAACTACTGGCTAAAGAAAAAGAAAGGGGTTCTCTTGCATAGTGTATTTGGGTGCATTCTACTGCTGTACCCAGACTTCTATGCCCTTCTTGGTTTTCTTTTTTTAAAATTGGATACTTTTCTTCAAGTTAGTATGTTTAAGGATTGTACAAGTGGACGCCGCACAAATCGTAATAAGCTTGAGGATGACTTCCATTTATCTTTCCTTAATTTTGTTGGCTTCTTCAAATTTTAGAGATACATATAACATTCTTTCTACTTCATGTTATATGCATGATTAATGGTCTGCTGGGGCCTGTAAGTTCCACAAGTCTTATTTTTGTGTTTCATTTGGAATATTCGAGAAACACCATTGAAATGAAGGGATTCAAACTGAGTATGAATAATTCAAAGTTCATGCATTGTAAATTTGATGATCCTGAACTAATAGGTGACAGTGGTGTGAAACTAGATGAGATGATAGTTCCATCGCACAAGAACTTTAAATGCCTCTTGTTGATTATCTATAAAAATGACAACACAGAGGATGATTTTAATCATAAAATCAAGGTAAAATGAGTGAAATGGAGGAATGCAATCAAAGTTTTGTGCTATGGGAAGATGTGTATTCGTAGAAAACAAAATTTAAATGATTGAAATCTCACCAACCATGCTATATGGGAGTGATGCTGTGAAGCTTTGGTAGGTGAGATACAGATGCTCGGGTGGATAAGTTGACCATTGTACAAATGATTGTACTAGGGAGAGGGTGGGATAGGCACCTATAGAGGATAAGATAAAAGACCAATGTTTAAAATAGTTTTACCATGTCCATCATTGACCTCTAGAGACCCCTATGTGTTGGTGTGAGGGGTCTCAGAATCTTGACAGTAAAGAGAGGAGAGAAATATCAAAAATGACTTGGGTATAATCATCAAGCATGACCTTGATCTAATAGTGCTTATAGAGAGCATTGCTTTCGTAGAGCTGGACAAGAGAACATGAATCTTTGTAGTTGAACCTAATTAATTTGTGAAACACTTTTAGTTGTTGTTGTTGACTAGCGACTTCCATGTAGCTTTGTAGGTGGTATAGTATTTTTATTGATGTTTACTTAAGTTGGCTCCAATTGTCATAACCATTGTTTGGCTTAGCCCAACTAGTTGGAATCAGGTTCATGCATCTTTTCAACCTAAATTATTCATGTTTATTATTTTGTATTGTGTTAATCTAAATTGTATAAATTTCTTCACGTTGTCTCTAATCATTTATTCTGGACTTGTCTTCTCATGTGATTCACAGTATTGTTTTCTCATCTCACTGTTCATCTTCTGAAAACTTTATCTTCAATAATTCTTTTATGGATATAACTTTCATACTCTTCCTAAATATCCACTTTTGCTTTATCAGCTTTGGTCTTTTCAATGATTTCATCAAACTTATTTTCCCACATTGACTTGTGTTGGCATTTATTTTGTTGTTGCCAATAATGACAAATTTATTTTTACCACATTGACTTCTGCTGGTGTTTATTTCTTTTTTGCCAATAACGTGGAGGATTTGTCAGTTCTATCCCCAAAATGCTGCATAAGTTTTAGATGTGACCTTAATAAGAGACCTCAAATTTAGTGGCTAATGATTTTCTGAACCACCTGTTGATTGTATGTTGGTATAATAAAAACTGCAACAAAAGCAATTGCAAACGATTTAATTTCATTTTTTAAATACCCAAGCACATTAAAAAGATTAACATATTGGAGATATCATCAAAATATTCCTATTTTTTATAAATTCTATTCGGAGGTGCATATGGTGTATTTGCAGTTCATATTAGGTTGATGGGATATGTTACTGTACAGTAGGTAACTTTTTAAATTTTATTTTTTATTTTATTTTATTTTTAAATCTCAAGTTTCAATCAGGTAACTATTTTAAAAGAATCATAATAAGCTTGACGATGACATCCATTATCTTCCCTCAATTTTGTTGGCTTCTTCAGCTATTTTATATGATTTTATGGATATGTATAACATTCTTTCTACTTGATGTTGTATGCATGATTGATGCTCTGCTATAGGTTTAGCAAGTCTGCTTATTTTGGTATTTCACTGGAATATTGGAGGAGCACTGTAGAAATGAAAGGATTGAAACTGAGTTTAACTAATTCAAAGTCATGCATTCTAAGTTAGATGATCCTGAAAATATAGGTAATAGTGGTGTGAAACTCGATGAGATAATAGTTTCATCATGCGAGTAGGTCAAATATCTTGAGTTCATTTTCCATAATAACTTGAGCATAGAGGAAAATGATAATAGTAACTTCAAGGCAAAATGTGGTTTTTGTGCTATAGGAAGATGCCTATTAACGGAATGGAAAATTTGTGTTTGGAATCTCACCATCTATGCTATATGCCGGAGTGAATGTTTTGAAGTTTTTACTTAACTGTAGTTGAGATATGGATGCTTTGATGAGCGAGGTTTTGTACCAGAGAGGTACTAGGTAGTGGTTGGGTTTTGGCACCTATATATAACAATATAAAGGAAAAGAACCGATGTTTAAAATGGTTTGACCATGCCCATTGTTGACCTCTAGAGGCCTCCATGCATAAGTGTGTGGGGTCCCAAATCTTGACCATAAGAGAGAGGAGAAAATACCTAAAAGGATTTGGGTATGGTCATCAAGCATGATATTGATCTATTAGTTACTTATACTGAGTGTTGCTTTCATGGAGCTAGATGTAGAATAGGAATCCATGGAGCTATTCTGTAGATACTTTTTGTGTTGTTGTTTTATTGTTACACGGGCTCTGTTGCTATTATTGTAGTGAGACTTTGAAAATCTAACAACAATGTCTCTGTTAATCATTCATTTGATACAACATATGCTCTATTCACAGACAGTCAAAAGAGCAATGGTGTAGAGCCATTTCTTTCATTGACACAATATGCATTGACACAATCTTCGCATCCGAGTGTAGATCAACCCATTTTCATGAGTTGTTCATAGTTATTTTTATTATCATGTCATTTTTAGTTTTTTATTTGGACTTCATGTTTTGTTGGTGGGAATGCTCACCTAATGTCTTGTAAGGGTTATAGATGTAATTGGGTTCTATTTTGGATTTCTTTATGTTTTGAGTCATTTTGCGGTGATCCAGAAGTGATCTAGGTTAATTCAGTGTTCAAACAGGTCAAATTGGGAAAAAACATGTCAAAATTGGGTTACCTGGGTGAGGCTGATTCATTCCAGAGTTGACCAAGATGCGCACCATTGGTCTATTTACAGAAAGTCTGTCAGCCAATTGTCAAATTGGCACTAGTCAAATATCCGGTTTATGCGCACCATTGGTCTATTTGAGGTCGGCTTATGACAAGAATGGCATTGCCGGTCTGCTTACAGAAAGGCCGTCGAATAATTCTCAAATTGGTGCTCGCAAAATATACCCAATTCTTCTACCATTCTTCAAAACACATATTCGGACGCCGTCCTCAGCTTTCCAAGCGTCAATCCACTTCCTTTGTGACTAGAGAACGTGATGAAGAGTCTCTTGCACTATAAAATCAATCCTAATTCGTTCATAAGGAGGTTGATGGTTATGAGTGATTTCCTACAAGAATTGAATTATAAAGAGGTGTTTTCTTCCACTGTTTTGTTGTTTCGTCATACGTGTTGCTTTGGATAGATGCTGGGCGCTATAAAGGGGCTGCAGGCTGCCACTTTCGGATGCACAAAGGTTATAAAAGGAGCTTGATTTCATCTATTTTCCTTTATTAGTTTCTTGTTTCTCTTTCATTTCTATGGTTTCTTTTTAAATGTCTTCTTGCTTTGAATCTTTTATGGTTTATAAGATCAGTTTCACTTTGTTTTTCATAAAAATGTCACTGGAATCCATTGCTTTTATTTCGTTTCTTACACTTATCAAGAGATTGCTTCATGTCTTAGAATAACTTGTAGTTCACTTGCATGTTAGTTAATCCCTTGAACACTTGATTATTTTCTATATTTTCTTGAGCTAATTTGCTGAATTATTATGGAATATCATTATCTCATTTACAATTTCGCCAATTTCATATGAATAGAGGAATTCTAGTCTATTTCTCCTCTTAAGATTAAACGCATGTTAATTTCAATTTCACTGCATTTTGCATTTTTAATAACACCTTCTCAGAAACTTATATTTCAAATTTCTCAGTTACAGAAGTAAAAAAACCCCAAAACAGCTATTCCAAATCATTTATATTAGTGTCGAGAACATTGACTTGCAGAACTACTGACCGCTCGGCCCGAATATTTGATTGACTATAACAAACTCTGCCATTTCAAATTTTTGCATTTTTGTCGGACTTCGGCCTTTCAACTCGAATTTTTTGAGTTGAAAACCAATCAACAAACATAACGTAAGCCACCTAATTTATTGATAATTTGAGAAACGCTTTTAGTAACCCCCAAGCTACATCAACTGACGATAAACGTTCCCAACAAAAATACTCTTTACAAAGTGGTCGCTGTTGATTACCCACTTCCATTTAGTTTTTAGGTGATTTTGTCTATTTATCTAATGTTTGCTCGACTTTGGCACCAATCATCATAATTATTGTTTGGCTTAACCCAACTGTTAGGAATTAGGTTCGTGCATCTTTCTCAAACCAAAATTGTTCATGCTTATTATTTTGTATTATGTTTATCTAAACTATATTAATCTCATTTTTATTGTTTCTAATTTTTATTCTAAGACTTCTCTTTCCATGTAATTCACAATGTTGTTTTCCTTTTTTTTCCTTTCTGATTTTACTTCACGTTGAAATTGTGATGATAGTGTAGTTTGAACCTCGGATAAACTCATTTTTCACTCGACTACAAGATTACCACGCTGTGTTAGCTCATCTCAATGTGTATCTTCTGAAAAACTTCGACAATACTTCAATAGATATGACTCTCACACTCTTCCTTAATATCTAGTCTTTTCAATTGTTTCAGAAATTTTTTTTTTTCCACATTGGCTTGTGCTGCATTTTATTTCTCACTCAAATTTAGTAGCTAATGAATTTTTGAGCTGATTGTTTAATTTCAAATATTATTCTGTCTGGAGGTGCATATGGTCGTGGTATATTTACAGTTTATATTACATAGATGAGGTATGTTACTGTACAGTAGCTCTTTGGTGTAATGGTTACTTCTCAATGAATTTCATGTCATTATTTGAACATTTACTGAAAATCAAGTCCAAAATTTTAGCTAACCAAATGGATAGTTTCTGCTTTAGGTTCTTATTTCTACTAGTTTTTTTAGATTTAGTTTAACGGAAGTTTGTTGCATTCGGGGCCTTCGGACCATCTCAGGATGCCGCGTGTGCAATGGGGACTGGCGTGTGTGCTCGTGATGCTTGGGAATTCACCCCCGAATTGTTCGTGGCCTCAAACACAACACATTTTTCAGGTAATGACTAATTGAATCCAGGTTCCTCAGCTCTTAAGTTATGCGTATGTTAATAGTTTGGTTTTCTTTTCCCACCCTATCTCTCAACCTAGGCTTGCAAATCGGATGCAAAGGTTTACGCGTGGCGCCCCGTGACAAGGGTGGTGCTTGCGGTGGCCTTGCGCTAAGGGCTGTGTTGCCCTTGCGGTGTGTGCGGCGGTAGCCTTGTGCCGAGAGCCGTGCGTGGTGCTCTTGTAGTAGGTGCAACATGCACCGCTCTTTGCATAGGGCGAGAGAGACGGAGTATTTAGGTAGTTGGCACATTAAAAAATTTAAAAATTATATTTCATTTTAATTGTTGATTTTTATGTAGATTTTAGTGATATATTTTTTTATTTTTAAGTTTTCATATAAAATGATATATTTGTAATCTTAGATGAGTTAATTCAGCTTAATTGTTAGTTCATTTACATGGAGAAAATATTTTATAAGTTGTAAATATTAAAGAATAAATAGTTTTGGAAAAATTTGTTGCTAAAAACCTTTTATATAATTCTAGTGAAATATCTCATATATAGTAATCAATTTTTTATATTTTATGAGGCCAATATTCATAGAACCTTTTCTTCTTTGTGTGGAAGTAATAGCCTAATGGGTCATCATCAAAATTGAAAATAACTATCATAATCTTGTTTGATCTCGTCTTATGTCACTTATTAGATTCGAGGAACTTGAAGTGTGTTGCCATCTAGCGACTTTTTTGAAATAAGGCATCGATCTTTCTTACATTAAATAAAATAAAAAGTACAAATAGTATGTTAAATGTGACATCTTATTTAATTTAGGTCCTGTTTGGCACGAGTATCAAAATCAGAATTAAAATATTATTAATTTAAATAATAATAATAATAATAAATATTTTTTTTTAATCGTTCTACATAAATTATAATATAAAAGTATTATTTTACTTCACATTTTTAATAATTTTTAATAAAAATATTAATTTTATTTTATATCTTAGATTAAAATATTTGATTTGAATATTTTAGTTTAGGATGTGGAATAAAGTAGATATTTTTATTAAAATTTATTGAGTTTGTGAAGTAAAATAATATTTTTTATATTAAAATTTATATAAAATAATTTTAAAAAATTATTTATTATTATTAAATTAATATTATTTTGATTTTGATTTTAGTCCTCACATCAAATAGTACCTTAAAATCTCATGTTATTTATATGTATTAATTAGTTATTAGTACTATTTATATTACTCTTTGTGTTAGATATTATGAAAAGAGAAGTAAAAATGGAGTCGTGCAATTTCTCGAATTATGTTTTACTCTTGAGAGTGCTCTCATTTTTGCTATTGGCCTTCTAGTGATTTTGATATATGATTTTCTCATGGGATTGGCAATGCAACTCAATGGTTTGGGTGCCAATTCTATTATGATTTGTCGTTCCTCATTTGGTATAATTAGGGATCTAAATAAGTCGAGTTTAAGTGAGTCAGTATAAGCGTAAACTTGAAAATGTCAAATCCAACTTGGCCTCAACGGAGGTTGAAAATAATTTTGAGAGAAGCTAGCTTGACTCGAATTGTCGGAGCTTGAGCAATCGTGTGAAATAGACTTGTAGCTTTTTTTTAAAAAAATATTTATTTATTTTATCAATATACATGAGTAATTATACCATATTAATAATTAAAGAGTCTAGTATTTAATATACAAGTGATGATTTCTACCACTAATTTAAAATTTTTCGTTAATGAACATTTATTTACTTGTGTATTGAGTCCAAGTGATGTCAGCGCAAAGCCATCAAGTGATTCATGCGGGTTATCTTCACTATTTTCAACCATGGTTAACAAAATTTTTAATGTGTGGGTTCTCTTATAGTGCTTTATGGCGATTAAGTGAGCTTTTAATGTAGTTGTATCGATGAGTCAAATGATTCATTAGATGAAAAAAAATTAATATAAATGAATTCTTGTGTAAAAGAAAAATTATTAGGAATGCACATATATTAATAATTCGATAACTAATTATTTTTTTAATTAATACATTAAGGATAATTTAACAAATCATATTGTCTATATATATATATATATATATATATATATATAATTATGTAAATAAGCATTTTTGATGTTCACTCGCTTATATGTTGAACCCAAGAACGCGCTAGCATCTCGCCTAGAATAAATAACTCGATAATGACTTGAATTCTATTTCAAATAAATTAAAAATTAAAGTAAAATTCGATAGTTTTGCGCTTCAAGCTATTTAACATGAGATCTTATATTCCCTATTGAGTTTTCTTCTCAATCACTCATTTCATTTTATGACAAATCTAATGAGAGAAATATGTAACTATGCCTACCTCAAATAGTAACAATAGTCAAAATAATTAATTTTTTAAGAAAAAAATAATTAATATTTTCGCATATCGAACTTATCAGCTTATGATTTTATTTTGAACTGTGTAATAACTAGCTCAAATTTATATTTATTTACTAAAATTAAGTTTTGAGTTCAAGCTCAAGTAATGTATATTTAAATTTAATTTATATGATACATGAATTAGCTCATTAATATATTCTTCATGAAGCTCATATATTTAAATGGGGGATCGATTTACATACAGAATACTGAATTCATCACAAATTACGCATTTTATTAACTTTTAGTAAATATTACACATATCACACTATAGAAATGTAAAACTCATAAGCAGAGTGTGATATGTGTAATATTTACTAAAAAAATGGTGAAATGTATAATTTATGATGAATTTAGTGTTCTGTATGTAAATTCTCCTATTTAAATTCACTATAAAAAAATTAATTTGTTATATTATTTCATAATTTATGATTTTTTTTTATAATTAATAAACGAGATATGCTAAAATTTCTATGTTCGGAGTTTTTTAAAATTAAATTTAAACTTATTCGTTAATATACAATTGAACATAACATGGAATTCTTATTCGTTTTTCCGGCTGAAACATATCAAAAAAAAAAAGGAGATTCATTTCGTTCTCCTGTATCTTTCCCACGCTCTCCCGAGCTCCTCCGGCGTCTTCCTCGCCGCTAAGGAAGACATCACCCTCGCTGCCGCCACCTTCCGCACCAGAAGCCTCCACGTGGCATCGTCCCCTTTCCCCTTCCCGTGCCGCCCTTCCGGTCTCAGCCTGAACTGCTTGCAAAGAGGAACCTTGCAACCGTCGTCGCGCTCGCAGAGGGACGAATGCAGGCGGAAGAGCTGCCACATTCGCCTGCAGTGAATGCACCCGCTGCCGCCGAAGCCTCCGCGGGAGAGCTTCTTGCCGCATGTGGCGAAGTGGCGGATGAGGAGCTGGAGCGCCGCGCACGTGCGGAAGCTGATGCAGGGTCCCCTGCTTCTGCTTGGCTCGACGCCGTGCGGGCCGACCTCCGTGCACCCTTCCGTACAGATGTGCTGCAGGCAATCCATGGCTTCACTCAGCTGCGCGAAGATCTCTTGATCCGCCTTCTCCCTCCTCCATCTCCTCTTCCTCTGGAAAATTTCCATTAGAAATCGATTTAAGCTTCTGATGATTCTTCATGAAATCAGGGGAAGAATAGGAAGAAGACGAAGAAGAACAGAGCAGACCTGTTCGGCGTCGTGCAGGAATCGGAGGACCTCGAGCTCGAGCTGTCGATCATGGCTCTGAACGAACCGCCACCCTTCCGTCCGTTGAACGGCCGCGAAGTCCTTTTCCGCCACCGCCAAGCACCGCTGGAAGAGCTCCGGCGAGTCACAGAGCTTCGCGACCTTCATGACGTCCACCGAGTCCTCCGGCCTGACCCGGCGCCCCATCACCTCCTCGAACCGCCGCTTCAGCCACCCCACGCGGTACGCGTGGGCGAGAACCAGCAGCTGCACCCCGTGCCGTGCCGCCGCCTCCTCCACCTCCGGCACAGCGTCCGCGCCAGAGTAGAGAAAGCCGACGAAATCTACAACGGCGTCGCAGGGGGCGCCCAGGATTTGGATCGCCGTGCCCGAGCTCCCCGGCCGTCCTCGCTCAAGCAGCCGCTCCAGCACCGGCGAAGCCGAGGCCAGGATGCAGGAATGCGCGGGGATGCTCCGGCCCCCAGAGGTGACGATGTACGCGTCGGCGGTGGCCGCGTCAAGCTGCCGGAAGCCGCGGGTACCAGCCGGAAGCTTCATTTCCTGCTGTTCTTCCAATTGGTTGGGTCGGATTCTCCAGTACAGCGATGACGGCTAATATTTAAGGAGAGTAGGAGACAGAGGAAGACAGAAGGGACGGCGAAAGACGAAAGGACGACGGCGAATTCTGTCTGTAAAAAGAATATTAAAATTTCTAAAAAAATAATAAAAATAATAATTTTAAGTTTCGGCGATGACGTGGACGATAGGGCTTCCGCGTCGGGCCCGACTGGGATCGGCCCGAACGGATGAGGGTTCGCCCACTTGACGGGGTGTTGTTCGATGCACGCCACGTGTCCTGATGAAGCGCCGTCATGCTTCCACGTCGGCGGAACCGTGACCCGCCCGGATTGGGCGGCGGCTTTGGCGGTTTTTTTTTTTTCAAAAATTAGATTCAAGTTTTTTTTTTATTGAAAGGGATGCAAGTTTTTTAATATTCATAAATCAAATAAAATTTCAAAAAATCAAATTAAATCAAATAAAAAAAGACATTGGTGAGTGGTGTGATAGGAAGTATGAAAGTGATGTAAGGAGTACAGACTTCACATAATATTTTTTTTTGGGTATTTATGAAGATTTATAAAAACTCATTTTTGTGGTTCCATTTCAGTCATAAAATGAATGTAAATTTAAACATAATTTTGATAATTCTAATATTAATGGTTTCACAAATTTTACAAATCATTTAAATTTTATAAATTTATAATTAAATTTAATAATAAAAATCATTTAAATATTTTTTAAAGTCGAATAGGAGAAATTTCACCCGAAATTGAAAAATGTAAATTTTTAATTAAAATTTATTAAAATTAATAATCATGATTTTAATATTAAAAATTACAGAATGATATATATGTACATAAATATTAAAAAATAGTCAATATATAAATATAATCATTCAAATTCTTATATGAAATTTTGCATTAAATTTTATTTTATTTTTGTGAGAAAATTAAAGTTTTGGGTCAGATCAGGGAATGGGTTAGGTTGACGTTTGAGTTTTTTTCTACCAAAAATGAAGAAATTTTTTTATGATGATCCCAAATATTCTAAGTAAAAATGCTTTAATTTTTTTAATTTAATTTAATTTTTGAATCAAATTTTACTTATTTTAAAAGTCAAAAATAATGGGGTTAGGTAGATTTGATGGTTCGATGGGGCCCGTGGGTCCCAATGCAGTACAACTGATGACGAATAGGATTTTTTTTTCCACGGCGTCACGTGAGAGCGGGGCGGTACGTACGGCTGCAGATCTCGACCGTTCTTTACCGATCTTCGGACAGCCTGGACTGAATGGACAGCCACTTATCATATTTATGTCACGTGCTTCACGCCTACGGCTGGCGTTGCTTCAAGTTCAATCATTTTTTAAATTAAAAATTGAATTTAATTAAAATTAACTTAATAATCAATATATATTATATATGTATTTATATATGGGCAAATTTCACTCAGGTCCTGAATTTAAGGGTTATTATCACACAAGTCCATGTGCGCCGCGCGATGCCGCCGAAGGCGGCACGGGGCTGCGCGGGGCAGCGCGGTAAAGGCGCTACTGCCGGATCTGGTGGAGAGAGGGAGGGTAAGAGTATAATGATAATTTTTATATTTTTTAATAATAAAAAAATAAAAAATGGACCTAAATTTGAAAACTTAGGAACCCCGATAATATAATTTTAAAAACGTAGATCTGTGTGATAATAACTCTTAAACTCAGGAACCTGGATGAAATTTGCTTTTTATATATTTATAAGTTGAATTGATCCGAAGTGAGTTCCACTGAGTCAAAAAAAAATGGAACAATTTTTTTTTTAGAAGAGAAAAAATGGAACGATTTGAATCAACTAAAATTTTAAAATTTAAGAAAAATTAAGCGTATTACTCTCAAAAGAATTATTTTGACTTATTTAATACTCAAAATTAGATACTTACACCTTCATTATATCAATTTTAAAAAAAACTTAGTCTTCTATTTTATTTAAAGAGAGAAATTATAATTTAACTATTTATTAATATATAAGAAGGGTGATGTTCTTAATTATATATTTAAAATAAAAAGTGATATATATATATATATATATACTTAATTTTTTGAGTTTTTATGGAGTTTTCTTTTTGAGTTTCTAATATATAATTATTCATGTGAACAATTAAGGGCATCGTTTGCGAAAATGTTTAGTAGAAAAAAATATTTTTTTATATAATTGAAATTTAAAGCTGTATTTAATAAAATAACTTTTGAAGAGTTTTTTGTTTTTAAAAAGTTACAAAAAGTTTTTTTTGTTAAAAAATGATGTTATTTATATTTTAAATTTGATCAAAAATATAAATTTTTATTTACCGAGCAAATTTTTTTTCGATAATAGCTTTTAACAGTAATCTTTCAAACTGATATAGAAGTTTTATTTGAATTTTTTTATACAGTATGATATTTTTTCATACGGCACAGCAATATTGCCAAATAGAGTATCGAAGATACCATTTTAGTAATATTGGTTTGTGCTAAAGAGTTTTTTATGCGCATTTTTTCTTGTTTTTTTTTTTTTCTTGCATTAATTATGATTTTTGGTGATAAATGATTGAAGAGTGTTCAATCTTCTTAAAATCTTTTGTAGTTTGGCTTAATTTTTTGTTCTCTCGCCACTTATGTTATAAGTACCACTTGCATATAAGGGTGTTAATATGGATCGAAGATCGAAAATAGATTGAAAAATNATATATATATATATATATGTTATATAACATATATACTGAGCCGATCTCGAGCCGGATCGAGTTGAGCTTGCCCGGCTCGAGATCGGGTCAAATAAAATTGAAATTTGATTAATTTTCAAGCCGGCTTGAAAATCGAAATCGGCTCGAAGTCAATTGGAATCAACTCGAGCCGGCTCGAAGTCGAACCCAATCGAGCTCGAGTCAATTTCGAGTCGATCGAAATGTGATCAATCTGATTACGAGCCGGTATTGGATCGGCTCAAAATCGGATCGGTAACAGCCCTACTTGCATGCTGATTTTAAAAAAAAAAAAAAAACACTTGAATGCGATTTTTAGTTTATTTTATTTTGATCAACGATTTTTGGTGTTTTTTTTATATTTCAATTCTATATAGTTTTTTTTTTCTTTTGTTAAACCATCGTCTAATTTGAAATAAAAAAAAATTCTCTTAATTGTTACATAGCTTATTTTGTTTTCTTCTGAAGGCAAGGATGTCATTCATGATAAGGAGAGCCACACATGAAAGGAATCCAGCTTTGCTCTTATAATTGAAGACATTAACTCTCTCTCTCTCTCTATTTATATATATATATATATATATATATATAATATTATACTTTAGAGCAATCATTTTCTTTAGCATTCCACTTATTGAGTTGTGCCAAGCTCAAAAAATGAGTTAAGTTGGTCACTTTTGATACCCGATTTGATATGATGAGTGATTGATTGATTTGCTCTTGATTTTATAAAGCTGGTTGGGTTGGTTTAATTTCGACTTATTCTACATTGATGATAGGCTAAGTCGATTTAATTTAGGGGCGAGCTTTGACGAGAATATCTGCCAAAATCCTGTAAGATGTCTCGTACCCTAGAGGGCTCGGTTCCGGCTTTAGAGAGAGAGAGAGAGAGAGAGAGAGCTTAAGGAGTTGATCTCCTTGTGCAATCTTGGCAGTCGTAAGAAAACAGGAAGCTAATCTCGTTGGTGCCGATGATAGAGTTAGAGGAAAAAAGAATAGAAATGGGGAAGTATTAGATGCGGACTGTCAGCACCCTTCAGTCACGTTCGATGCATGCAAGCCTCATTATACACGTGGCGGGCTCCCATTAAATGCTGAAGAGTAAGAGAAAGAAATAGAGATGAGATATTTTAAGTAATTATCTTAATAAATAAATATTAAAAACTCGTATTTTGATTGTATCATCATAAAAAATTGATAAAAATAATTTAGAAAGATATACATAAAAAAACTTTTAAGTGAAAACTTTTTGAGAACTCCGACAATGCTCGGCACTCAGCACGCAATCGGTAGTTTTTGATAAACATATATAATAGCTATCTCATTTTAAGCTCCGACATTAGAGATTAAAGTGATAATGTGATATTATTATTTTTTAAATCAGAGATTTGTTGTGATAAATATTCTTAAAACCAACAACAAATTAAATATTCTTAAGGAAAATTCAATCCTAGATTTTAGGTTTCACATAAATCTATAAAAATAAAAATTTATTATTTATTATTTTTTCAGCATAAATTTTTTTAATATATTCTGTTAAATTTAATTATTAAATTTTTATTTAAAAAATATTTAAAGATTACAAATACATTTAAATATTNCGAAATCGAGTCAATCTAAATGAGCCGACTAACGAGCCAAAAGTTCGGCTCGGTAATAATTTCTAGCGGATTTTGAGTCGGGATAGGCTCAAAAAGATCTAGCTTGAAATCGGATCAAATTAAAATACAATTTATATTACAATACATATATATAATATATGTA
>JAEMOT010003072.1:160255-203509 GCA_019297695.1 Apostasia ramifera | reverse complement strand
TAATCATAATTCTGTATCCTGTATATAAAGTTTTTTTAAATATTATTAAAATAATTATGATAAAAATTTTTAATTTAATTTAAAAGATTTTAAAATTAATTTATTTTTTATTCTACACAAATTTCATAGTGTTGCGAGATTAAAAAAGTGTTACAAATTAATTTCAAGTTTTTTGAAAATCTCAATCTGAATATCTAAAGTTATAAAAGCTTTGTAATTTTTTGTCACAATTTAAACATAATTATTATTTTTTTACTAATATATTATAAAAATNTTTTAAAAAAAAAATAGTCGAGTATAATAATTATTAAAAGTGTATAAATATTTTAAACTTATCAAAAAAAAATTCAAATTTCACATTCTGCTCCATTTTTTTACTTTTTTTCTTTTTATGTATAACTCATAATAATAATTTTTAATAATTAAATATATTTTTTTTAATTTTATTAAAATAATCATTTAACGACCAAACATAATGAATCTAAAAAAAATTCACATAACAAATTTTGAACTAAAGGAAAGTAAATGATATATTTTTATTTTTTTTTAAGAAAATCAGCAACAAAAAAAAATTTATCTCAATCCCCATTTAGGGGGAAAAAAAATTTTAATCATGATTAAAATTTACTCTTACTAAAAATCTTATTTTATTTTTTAAAAAATAAAATAATATTTTATATCTCATTTTACACAAATTTTAATATTAAATAATAACTTTATTCACAGCCAACATAATTTTTAATATACCTAATCTAATTTATTCACATCATACACATTTTTCAAAATTTTCTTTTCAAGCCCAAAGCCCAAATAAAATTTCTTTTTTTTAAAAAAAAAATCTTTCAAAGCTATAGAAAAATTATTTAATTTTCTATCTAAATAAATATTCCTCTTTAAAATCTTTAAAAATTAAATAAAAAGTGAATTTTTTCCTAACCCAGTGATAATGAAGGTTGCCTGAAATGAAAGAATTTGAGTTTTAATCCACACTACTATAATTTTCAAGTGAAGTAAAAAATTATAATGGGAAAAAAAATAAAATTAAATCAAGTGAAAAATGAAATCATTTTTGGAGGTAATATATATAATTATCACTCAAAAATAGTGAGAAGGATGTAAAACTGAAAATGAAATCCAAGGTATATGATGAACTAATGAACTTTCTCCCTTTACAACATAATGCAGACAGCTTCAGCTCGCTTTAAAAAGATCATCGAGTTTAATCATCGAATACTGCTTATACAGTCCCAATATTTGAACAAAAAATTGACGATTAAAACTTTAATTCACAAATAATCTAATAAATTGAAAACTTAAATATAATTAATCAAGATGCATGACAAAAAAATATCAAAAAAAATCTCACATATTTAAAAATAAGTGAGGGCAGTAAAAATAAAAAATTTATGTAGCCAACCAATCTAATTATAAGATGCATAGCATTTTTTTTGTTTGAACTTGAATCATTTAATCAAAACAGTTAAGTCTCAAACGTACACCGACACGTCAGCACGCCTGACCACTTTTGCTGACGTGTCGTGTGCTAATTGGGCTGGTGTACCGTGCACCGGTGCATGCAAAAATTTCTCCTCAAACTGGGAGATCTAATGAAATAAAAAATGAATGGAGAATGATTTAACATGAACGTGAAACATGCCATTAATCTCAAGAACCTTTTTCAGTAATATATATTTTACACGCAAAAATAAAATGAAAACTAAAAAAGATCCTGGTGAATTGATTCAAGACACATGAACTCCCTAATCTCAGGAAGTAATATATATATATATACCTAAAATAAAATAGAAGGCAGATAACAAAAGCAATAACTAATGAATCTAGTAACTGAAGTAATTAGCACTTCCAGAGAAGATAACATGACCGCCATGCATAATTTACTACAATAACATTAATGGAAATATGAAGTAATGCTATTTTATATTACTTACTATAACAAAATGGAAAAAAAATTTCCGAGTTAACTTATGGGTCTAACCTATTATGCACCGGTCTGCTCTTTCTAGCACAAGAATAGTCTTCAGACCACCACCAATTCGTCTTCTTCCTTCCGACATTTTTGCTGCTCTTCGGTGCAGGCTGTCGATCTCGCACCACCACACTTGCCTCTGCGACCAAAGCCAACATCTTATCATTGAAATGCAGTAATGACAAATAATTTTGCCGAAATAAAACTGTTTAACGAAAAATGAAGAGGAAAAAAAATAAGTTTTACCAACAAAACTCTGTTGATCAGGAAGAAAAGAGAAGCCTACTGCAAGCAAAAGAACAATAATCCAGGATGACATTTTGACTGGCCCCATATCAGTCCTCTATGTCAGAGCTAAGAGTTAGAACAAAGGAATGCCACGTTAAGCTTCCTCAGTCAAGAAAGGAAAATTTGGCTCAGCAGAAAGTTGGTTTAATAGTTTTCCATTTCTCTTAGGAAGAAGATTCCACTACCTTCGAGGTTTATAAAGAATAAGATTTTCTTGGGCTGATATCATAAGAGCAGCACTAGCAGAGCATAGCACATGACATCTACTTAAAGTTTAATATGCATGGGAGAGGGAGAGAGACAAAGCTCCAGATATTCCATGTTTGAAGTACTTTTATATAGTTTTATTCTTCGGGACTTGGATTATAAACTTTGTTAATGGGCAATGAACCTGAGGTCCATAATGAGTAAAGAACAGTATTTAAGATTGAATAATGGAGAACAAAGAAGAAAAAACATATAGAATTACGTGGTTCAGCAAATTTTCAGCTACATATATCGACAGTGGCATCGAGAAATCTCGTTGCAAAGTATTGAAATAGAAATGAAGATTTGGCACCTCATTTGTAAAAAGTATAAGGCAGCCAGTGTATACGATAATCTCAAAGCTCAACAATTATTCGCAGCTCAGTAATGTTGAGAAATCATAAGCCTGACACGTACTTTACCACAATACAGAAGACACGTAGGGTTCTTTTCTTCAAACTGTAGTAGAAGATATAGGCATCTAGATTACTATGATTGATTCTAATTTCTCGGATTCGATCGGCAGACAAATTTTCTCTGCAGCTATAAAGAATATTGTTTCTCAGACTGACTTTGTACTATTGGCGTGTTCTTGCTATTTCCAGCATAGATATGTGTAGCTTAAAAAACTATTATTCCTAACAAACAAAGTTAACGTGTCAAATATAAAATTTTTAATTGAAACATGGACTAGACAAATCAGCATTTCATTGTGTTATATTGCTACAAATTACAAGATCATGAAACAGTCATTCAGAAAAAGGTAGTGTGCGCCAAAAACTGAATCTGCAGCTTGAAAAAGCCTATGTTTAGAAACAAAGGTACAGGGGCTATAACAGGAATTATTATTGGGTATGGTCAGTACGCCATATCATCCGTTAGTCACCCAGTAAGATAGCACTGCATAAGCAGGCAAGACCCGCGAGCAGTACCACCCACGCAATGGCGAGAAAATGTCATTTTGCATTATTTTCTAGCCATTTCCCATCTTTTTTCTCATCTTTTTGCAAAATTTTTTGTTGTATAATATTTTTTGCTTGATTTACATTCATATACAAAGTTCAAACAAGTGAATATAAAGTAAAATAAATTCGATACAAAGTCAAAAATATACATAAAAAAAAATACATTTTGTATGTATAATTTTGACTTTACATGGACTTTATTTAACTTTATATTTATTTTTTTTGAAAAATTTACATCCACCACCCCCAAAGAAGTCTTTTTTACAGGTGACATCCCCTAAGTCAAATATTTACAAGTAGCACCTCTTAAATTCAATATTTATAACGACACCTTCTATTTTTACAAGCAACACCCCCACTTTAACTTTTTTGTTTTGGTCCGCCGTTTGTAAATATTGGACTTAGGAGATGCCACCTGTAAATATTACTTAAGAGGTGTCGCCTGTAAAAAAAAAATGTCTTTGGGGGTGACATGTAAATTCCCTTTATTTTTTTAAACTTTATTTATGGATGTAAATCAAATAAAATTATTATACAACAAAAATTTTTAAAAAAAGATGAAAAAATAATGTGAAACAGGGAGAAAACAATGTAAAATAGCATTTTCTCGTAGTTCTGTGCATGGCATAGTGCGTGGGGCCCGCGCACTTGCGAGAAAGAGTAGATTAAATATATATAACTAAAATTTCGCAGTAAGATGTGTAAGGTAGGGTGTGTAACCTAGAGTTGAGACTACTTGTTTTGGTATTGATGAATGAAAAAAGGGACGTAGATCAGCCACCTCAGCCATCCACATTTTTCCTTAAACATATTCAAAATACATTAACCTTATCCAAGATCCGTTCATAGACGCCAAACATAGCTAGCCTAATCTTTCAATAGGCAAGCTCTCTATGAGTTAAAATTCAAAAACAGTGCTATGAATATTGCGATAATTTGAAAACACTGTATGGCATGGCTAACCATTACTTTGTTTTGCTAATGCAAATTGCAGTATAAGGTCAAAGCTGAAGTGGATAATCATAAGAGATCTATACAATTCAAGGTCAGAGATCAAGTAATGATCATGGTATGTTCGGAGCGACTACCTTTGGGAGCCCACAAGAGGCGCATGGGTCCTCTAAAAATAGTTTGGTGAAAATGCATATGAAATGTACTCTAAAAATAGTTTGGTGAAAATGCATATGAAATGTACCACCATTAGAGATGGGCATTAGTCCAGTCTTTAATGTAGCAAACCTAGTCCAATATCATGAGCTCATTTTCAATGGCCATCCATATCCGCCACCACAAATTTAATATCTCAGACTCTTCTACCCCTTCCTACCTCTACAACTGGCCTATGGACACTCTTACCTCCTCCACTTTTGTACCTATTAATACACCTAAAGACAAGATTCGACCTCCCATAGTAGATATGAGCATGTTGCGCATGCCCCACTTCAATTCGATGTATCCATGACCCCTATGAGAGCGGCGCATCACCAGATCTTTAGTCCTAGATAGCATATTAGAGGAACGGTGGCTCACCACACAGGTGGTGGCGTTCGCAGATTTCTAATCAGATGGCAGGATCCTACCTTTAAAAATTTTATATTTTTTATACCCCGAGTTTATACAGAATTGAGTTCTCACCATCTAGAAGAAATGATGTGAAGCATCCCTAGTACAAGCATTGTTGATGATCATGCCTAACTTTAGTATGATCTTTACTGTCACCCCACCTATTTTATTTTTCCCCTTTTGTATTTTTTTTATATATATGAGGACTATGTTATACTTCATTTTTTAGAAGGAGGGTGTCCCATGCATATTTATTTTAGTTGGACTTCGGTGAGTGATATATATTTTGGGTTTCTTTTGAGAAATTTTGGGTTTCTCTAAGCACTGGGCCAAAACTTGGCCCGAGTCCTCCTTGCCTCCTCACTAGATGGCCAGCCCACCTCTATGCTTCTCTCCCCTTCTTTGGATCATCCATTTGGATGATCAAGATTAAATCCTTAAATTTAAGGGCTTAGATTAAGGTTGTTAAGGTTTCACAGTAAGGATTAAATTAGAGCTCATGTATATTAACTCATGGTGAGAAATTAGGGTAGATTCGGTAATTTTCCCATCCCATGCGAGATGGACCGAAAGCCGACTCCTCATTAGCTGCCGCCATCTCCAATGGCCAACTATGCCGCCGCCATCACGTCAGCCATTGCTACCACTACCGCCATTATGCTAGTTGTTGTTGTCGCCGCCATTCCACCGACCACTTCTATTGCTACAACTGCTCTACTAGTCGCTACTGTCAGCACCGAGGTCGTCCACTGGGAAGATCCTAGGAGAAGCTCTCGGGTGAGCCCGCCGCCACCTGCCATGACCGCCATGTGGAGCTCAGATTGATGCGATATTGATCATGGTGATTGGTGCGACGTCGATCCTGCATTTTGCGAGTCAGTAATTAGTTTGTGATGGACCATCATATTTCTCGATTCCTTGGTATATCTATACCTTTTCCCCTATTGGATCGTTGGTTTTCCCCTTTATTTGTATTAACTATTCAATCCTAATTTGTGTTTTATTTGTCATCCCCATTTGTTGAGTTCCATACACTGATTTTCCTATTCCTTGCTACATCAAGTTTTACATTTGCTATTCTTGTTCATGGATGGTTATTGAAGAGAAATTTCATGAATGGACTTGAATATTTTTGGGTTTAATTATACGTAATTTCTCATTGTTATGTTCCAAAATTTGGAGGAAATTCCATGTTCTAGGGCTATCTTGTGAATATACCTAGATTATTGCTTAATGACCCAAATTGATATGAAACTCCTATGATCATGTTGAAGTAGAGATCTAATCAATTTAAGGCGTGTTTTCCTATTATAATCTCCATGTGAAGCTCACTAACATTGCATCCTAGACTCAAACATCATTTAGAGCATTGATTTGCTTGGGTTGGACTAAGGAAATTTCCAATTAATTTACACTACATCAACCATGTCAATTATTGATTTGTTTGTGCAACATAAATAATTAAGATTGACAACAACAAAAGGCACACTAGAATGCAACATATTTCGCAGGCTAATAACTGCCATGTCAATTGTTGATTTATTGGTCTAACATAGATAACTAAGATTCACAACAGCAGAAGTCCACATTAGAATGCAGTCCATTTTCCAGGCTAAATACTGTTAAATTTTATTTAACTCATTCGACTTTTAAATTTGAGGTAAGAATCTACTCTATCTGAAATATCAGGTCTAAATTGCGGAGGTCCAATTTTACCTATCTTCATTGCAGAAGTAACTAAATATAACTAAAAAAGTGAAAAAACATTTAGAAGAATACATGACGTAAGTTAAAAAAATGCATATATTGCAAGACAAGCAAAAGAAGACTAGTCTCAGAAACATATTTCCCTACTATCATGAAAATCTTCCTTTAATTGACCCTTAAATTTTGAACCATCCAGTTTTTTTGTAATTTTGGGTCAACTTCAGACTTATATGATTGCCAAGGAGATACTCTGCGTTATGACACTTGCAATGCCATCCAGTTATCCATGACTAATTTAACTGAGAAGTCATGGGAATGAAGTTAATATTCACATAACAGAGCATCTTGGATAGATAGACATGCAAAATGAATCTATTGAATTTTAACATTGCTTTGTGCTATACCTCTTAAGGTTGCCCTTTAGGTGTGCAAAGTAAACAAAGTACGTATCTCAGTTCAAGAAACTAAGTTTTAGATAGAACTTAAATTTTTATATTCAACAGTATTCAAGATAGTTTTCAAAGGTTTATGCCCTCAAGCAAGAATCAAGCCAATACAGCCAGGGAGCGAAAAGAAAGACTTAAATTACATAGCTATGCTAGAAGATCTTACTCTAAACTGTGCATAACATCTTTCGGACCAAATATATTGGGAATTCCATCCCACTTTCCTTCCCTTCTTGCTTCCCAGTATCCACCCACGTACCTATAACAATCATCTTCAGCAACTTTCTTGAACCACCTCGGTTGCCATCCCTTTTCCTGCAACTTTCTTGCCTGTGAATGGGCAAACAATTTCACTCATATCATCCCTTTTCAAATGAAACTATCATAAGTGTTACATCACTAGTTAACAGACCAAAAAGCTTAAGCTTGTAAGTTGTGGCCTAGAAATATTTTTATATTCTTAGTCAGACTACACGTGCAAGTTTATTTGCTTTGAACCATAGATTCAATTCAATAAAGGGACAAAGTTATCAAGACTCAAAATAGAGTCCTATTTTTTTTTTAAGCAAAGACCTCTAACATTGATACCATATTAAATCTCCGGTCATCAATTATCCTACAAGCTTAAGCTTGTAAGTTATGACCCAAAATTAATTATATTCTTATAGTAAGCATTCATGCATAGTATTCTCATCATTACATTGGCGAGTAGGTGCCCAATATGTGATCACAAGCATTAAGGAAACTGGTAAATACAAAAAACAAACTATGGAACTTAAGTTGAGCAATGGAGAAAGCACAAACAAGTTGGTAGAAAGGAAATGACAACACTACGATATGTACAGTGCAGTACTTTCGGAAGCACATATGGTGATTACAAATAATGAAGTAGAAGAAATACAAGTTAAATCTTTTATCAAGAAAGTTTGAAACGCATTGTACACTACAGTTACAGCATTAAGAACATCCTCTTTAAGTACTTTTGGCAAGAGTAATCAAGATATCAATCAGTTCAATATGATGTTAAGCTTTACAAAAAACCAAAAATGTTGATGCAAAATTAAGCTCAAGATTGCTTTATTGATTACTGAACAGTCACATTCCTTAAACTTAACCAAAACACAGAACAACTTAAGCTCACCTGTCTTTGCAATTGTTCAAGTCTAAGCTTTTCTGTATTTGCTAGCTCATATTCACCATTCTCTAAGTGCCGTTGATCAGGCCTGAGACGGGAGTCAGTAGGGGGTAATTTTTCCAACAAGCCAGCCGTCAGTTCATTTAGTGAAATTGCAAAGGGTGTAAGATTGTATCGCGTTTGTGTAACGTTCTTATCACGTTCCCATAGGAGAACAGCCTCTGACATTGGATCAAACCCTTTTGGTTTAGTACCTGGATCACCAAGTACATAGTACATGGCTTCATCCCACTTGCCAAGCAGCATTGCCACCTTGCTTCCTGTTCGATTATCTTGCACAAATCCCTGCACCTAGAATTTAAAACTGATTCTTTTGTATGAGGTGAAAGAAAATAAAGAAACTAATAGTAGAGCATAATATATTATAATTAAAAATCACCACAGTTCTATATAAAAACGTGACAAATGGTTAATGCGCAAAATAAAGGAAGCAGCAGCATCAGGAGGTAACTATAACTACTATGGAAAATGTCCAAAATACACAAAAACATCCTAACAAGAAGACATGATGTAAACGCAATTTGGAGCAAAAATCAAATCGATGCCACGAGGCAACCAACAAATCATGCCTTATTCAAGCCAAATAGCCAAATATCATAATTATTACAAAATGCATGTGAAATACTATTCAAAATATAAAACAAGTGGAAGAAAATGAATTTTCCAAGCATTCAAAATCAGGACCTATGCATGCATAAGTTATTGGTCACACTGAACAAGAGGAGTCAACACCAAAAAACGAAATATGCTGAAAGTATAGTTATGCAATGCAAGTGCTGTGGATACCAATGGAGCAGTTATGGATGGGTTTATCAGAGATGTACCAAAGTTGATTCTGCAATCCCCATTTGGATGGATTAGTTTGAGGTCAAATTAGGTATTTTTCTTATTTTTAAATTTATATATTTATTAGTTTTTATTCTGTCTCACCTCATTAAATTAGAGTTATGGTATTGGGGACTCTTATTTATAGATTTGGAGTTTGTAAATATTTCTTTGAACTGATGAATAAAATCAAAATTTCTCTTTTAATTAATGGCATTGAATCTTAATTCATGAGACTGGTTAGATCTTTTTACATTCTAGAAATAAAGAGCTAGGGACTAAAAAGAAGCCACCATAAGATTAAGGCTATCTCAAGGCCCATTTAATTGGAGGCCATTTTTGCCACCTTTTAAAAGAAAAAATACTGATAAATCAACTTTATTTCATATCCTATAAAACTTGATGGAGACATTGTGATGATCGATAGTCCAGATTAGATCAAACTCCTTGATGCGATGGATGGATAAAAATTAATACAGATTATCCTATTTTATTTTATTATTGAAGGAGTTTGCTATAGACTTGGATTAGTTAAGTCTGTTTTATTTATTTATTTTATTTTTAAATAATGAATTTGTTTAGTCTCACATGCTTATCTTTATTTTAGAATGAGATTAACCCTTATATATATAGGGGGTTGTACTTAAACATTTGAATTAGGCCTTTAATTAACAAAACTTATTTTGTGTACAATTGAGCTTGAAATAAGTTAGCTTAGGGATTTCAAAAGGGATCGCTATCTCAAAAGCAAAGGGTAAGGAATGTTAGTTTCTTCCTTTTGTTTAAGGATTTTAATGTTGTGCAATGGTTAATTTAGTTGTGGGTAGCCTTTTAGGAAAAGTTTTTGAATTTCGTTAACCAACAGGTTGACCAAACACTATTTTGAACATATTTTAGTGCTAGTATTTAACTCCAAATCAATGTGTTTTTACCTAAATTAGAGCCTTTTTTTACATCAATTTACAGGATTTTGACCAAGCATTGAGACATGAAATGAGCTGAGATTGAAAAGAAAAATCAAGATATTTTGTGAGAAAAATAAGAGTGATTTTCAAGGGGGTAAACAAAATTGTTCTAAAAGTTTCAAGTTCTTGTGATCGTACCAGTGCTCATTATTGTACGAGAATGACCGTCGTCATTCCATGCTTCTTATTGTGATTGATCCAAGTTCTATATATTATTCTTATATCTATCTATCGTTTTCCCCTTTCTCTCTTTTATTGTGTGAGGAACAAGTTGTCCTAGGTGGACATGTTCTTCTGCATGGAGTCGGAGGCTCTAAGCGAGTTTGCTCTTCTGAGTGAGGAACAAGAGGTCCTAAGTGGACAAGCTCTTTTGTGTGAGTGTGAGAAGTTTTGCGTGAGCATTTGTATTGGGAGAGAAGGAAGAAAGCATTGATGTAAAAAGGCTTCTCCGCCTTCCATCTAATAAGGAGTTGGTTTTCTTAATAAGGATTTTTTGAATCTCTGAGTGAGACTGTGGGGTAAAAATAGGCATTGGGTATGCTAAACCACGTTACATGACCGTGAGTTTTTCTGGATGGTTTAATTTCTATGCTACCATTTACTGCTCTATGCTTGTCATTATTAATGATTTTGGGTTGTGCGAATAGTTATTTTAATTTTGATTTTTGTCTATTCACCCCCCTCTAGATGACACCATAGATCCTACAAGAAAACCTAGGTAAGTTGTTTTAAAAAAAGTTTGTCCCCCCTCCATCCCCCACCCCCGCAAATTCAAAATAGCTAAAAATTTGTATGCTTTTTACATCTAAATGCACAAGAGATCGAGGTGTGCATGTGAAAGGACATTATTTGTAAATCATCTTTGATGCTCATGATCTAATAGGTGTTCCTCCATCTCTTCCTTGTGTTTTCAAGTGGTTAGCCATAAGCCTTTGTACTTGATTTTATCAGTTATATTGTGCTTCTTGTCTATCTTTTTTTATTGTGTTTTAGGAAAGTAAGCATAGGGTGATTGAATCATGTACATTTGGTGTCATTTATTTTCATGCTTCCATTTATTATCAATTGTTACTATTAACATGCTTTGGCCGGTGCGAACAATTTCATTTTTGCATATAGTCGCCCATTCAATACCCCTTCTAGATGCATCTTGATTCTTCAAGAGTAATCTTAGAAAGCATAACTTTTCTCAAATCATCCATGGCATTCTACTTAAAAGTAGTGGTTCATTTCATTTTCCCAGTCTAAATAAGCTTTGAAGTCTAGCTTTCCATCAAAACTAGGAATACCATTATGTTATGCGGAATACCCTCATCAAAATCCTCAGGATTTTAAATCACTTTGGATGCGTGCAACAAGATAGGGAATACAGAACTGGTCCTTGATAAGTCCTATCAGAACTGGCTCCACAGGTGTCCACATTGACCACCTGCTATACCTTCAAACATCTGCCTAGAGCACAATGGTTTACTGCTCAGACCAGGCAGCTGATTGGAACATCATACATGTTCGGAATCAAGGCATGTCAACATTAATCAATATAAACTTGGATATCAAAGACAAAGATGACCAAAATGCACTATAACATATGAGGCCAATGGTCATGGAAAGGTTATGATAAAAAAAAGGGGTCATGGAGACGTAGCAGCAGATGATGCCGTTGAATGGATGTGACGTTCACAATAAATTAATATAGTTAGCTTTTAAGAAAGAAAGGCACGCTGTGTTTTGTTTCACAGGCAATGAATAACCACACCTGATGAGGATTACGATCTATGATAGATTGCTCCTTGAATTTCAACTTGCAAGAGTAGTGACCACTGCCTTTTATGCGCATAGTGCCGTAGTGGTCGCAGTATATTTTCCCAAGTATGATGTTATATATTGATGTCGTAACTTTACTCCACTGAAATGACTCCCCATCTTCAAACTGAAGCGTTAATATTCCAATAGGATCAAGTTGAATAGACCTGCCCCAGAACTTCCCTTTTAAATTGGAATCACCCCAGAACTTCCATCCTCTTCCTTCACAGTGACAGGCCACTATCATTGGATGATGACTGACCTGCACAACATGTAGACAATGAAATAAAAATCCTTTTTAACATTAATAACATTTCTCCAGCAACTTGGACTCTGCAAAGCCTGATGTTCATGCAGAATGACAAAAGATGGGCGTATCTATACATTAATGTCATCTTAGCATTCCATTGTAGCCACATATTTGCTTACATGTAATGCTGGTGAACACTGAACAAAATGTGTCGACAAAATCTAATAGGGAAAAGTGAACCTCCAACCTTCTCAGAGAAGAAACGAAGACCTTTATCTGGGTAATCAGCCTCGTATGTTTCCCCGAGGAGAGGATTAAAGGGTTTGCACTGCCGTCCTTCGGTTGAGGCATATCCTGATACTGCAAAGGCTGCAATGTTAAGAATCCTCATTAAACTGTTCCCCTGCATATTACAAATTAGCTTTTTAATTAATTTTTTATCACAAGAAACAAAACCCTGAAGGGTGTTCTAGAGAAGAACTAAAATTTTGTATTCTACTTTTATAGGAGTTTTCTTTTGAAGTCTAGACCGTGGGTTTTTCTCCAAGTGCTTGGGTTTTCAGCATTAAATTCAAATAACAAATTGCTGGCAGCGATGAAGATTGGCATGATATTATAATTTAAGTGTACTGCTAGGTTGAGAAAATATGTGAATAGTAAATGCAGTCTGCATTAAGAGCATGATGCAGGATTTGATAAGCTTGTATGCATAACATTAAAGCACCTATCAAGCATATAAAATGATGCCTACACATTCTGTTCTTTAAGATTATCATAAATTGTTTTTGTTTTTGGCTTGGAAATCTCTAAAGATCACTAAGTAGAGAAAGTTCATTAGCTTGACTCATTGTTTAAGCAATAAGCATCAACTACATAAGAAGAATCAGAGAAAATATATCACAGACATGGTCTGATCACCATAAAGTATATTGTTATAATGTGAAAATCACAAACATGATGAAATCTAATGACTTGATCCTAAGAATAAGAGAAGAATCAATAAAAAAATGAAAGAAGCATGACCGAGTTCAAATAAAAATAAAAATAAGAGAAGGGATCATGACAACACCTACCAAACCAAATCAATGAAAAATCCCTGTGACTAAATGTGATATGTAACAAGCTAAAATTATACCTGCTTTCCCCATTCCAAAGCCCGATCAACCAAATATGAATATTCCAAATCTTCAAAGCATTTTTGCAAAGATGAAAGAGGTTCATTGAAGTATACTGGAAGGCATACTCCAGAAAGATCTTTTCCGATGTTTTCTTTAATTATTGACCACAATCCAACTGGCTTCTCTTTTTCTTTTGGATCTGGAAGCTTCTCCCGCCTTTTAACAAATGGATATTCAATGGTTTTGATTCCCATATCATTATCTTGCATTTTTTCAAGAAGATATACACCTTTTTCATTCAAACCAAAGCCTCCATTGCTTGAGGCTTCCCGACTACGGTATGAAGCGCTTCTTAAAAATTCTGAAGACAAGAAATCTCTGGTATCAAAGTAGATTCCATCATCATCATCTGTTTCACCATCAGCCCCTTGACTTCCAATGTCAACATCAGAGTCAGTTGCACTGCCATCTGAAACAACTGAATGAAAATCTGGTAGACATTAAGTTAAAAAATGTTTAACCTCTGTGTTATGAGTTACTACTATTCATGAAATGGGAACACAGCAAAACGAGCAAAGGATGCAAAGTTTGTGCAGAACTGTGCAGCATAAATACCAGATATTCGACATGCAAGTGGACATTAGAGTCATTCTGAATCAAGTCCTATATGAATGCTGGTGCTGCTGTTGAATTTCTGATATGTATAGGTTATGAAATGAAACGATAACTGGGTTTAATCAGCAGAAGATTAAATGCCAAGATTGTAAATAAAGATACCAAATAGATCAAAACTGGCTTATTTTCTGCTTGTGTGCCACTAATTAGATTTTAATAAAATTTTTGACAAGAAGCAAAAAGTTCAGATTTGTGTGAAAAGGAGTTCCAAATAAGAAAGATTTTCTAATAAGATATGGTTCCTACATACCATTCTGGGTGTGTTTGCAAATATTAATTTTAAAAAAGCTAAAGACTTAAATTTAAATGAAGATATTTTTTATGGATAGTTGTATATGATGTGAAATAAAGTTAAATGTTATGTTGAGATGTATGAAGGATGTGATATAAGTTAGTTATTATTTTTGTTTGTGCGTAGAATGTGAAATAAAGAAAATTTTTACTTTGAAATATGTGTATGATGTGAAATATAGTTAAATTTTAATATTAAAATTTACGTATGATGTAATGTGCCAAATTAAAATTAACCAAGTTAAAATCAAACAAGCCTAGATATGGTTAAATAAAAGTAAAACTCATGCAGGTTCCTCAAGTATGAGGTGGATTTCATACAGGTCACCACCATTTCAGGGTTAGGGTCCATAAGGATTTCATTTCAGTCAAGTTCTTCCAGCAAGAATGCTGTTAATGTAAAGAAATTTCTACTTTCTCATCCTTATACATATCTTCTTGTTCTTATTTTGATTGTTCGACAAAGTTGAGCGCTAAATAATAACAAGATGGTCAACAGAAGAAAAATAGAATGGAAGCATATAATAGTCAGTCAGCTAAAGCAGCATCCATCAAACGATACGCATGGCATTTTAATTGATCATGTGAAATGCTGAAAGCAGTAGAAAATTTGCAAAGCGTACCACTAAATCTTCCATTTCCCTGTGCAAGATGTGCCTCCCTCTCTTTTGTCTCATCTACTACGGTAGTTTCCAGCTCTAGCTTTTCCGTCTGCATAAGAAGTATGTAACTTAAGATCTGAAATCAAATGCGCTTTCTCAGATCAAATGCAAAACTAGTACTAAGTAGCAGATAGATGGAATCAAAGACTGAAACATATTTGCCAATACAGATAGGTCACAAGTAGGCTATCATATAGGAAGAAGGATCAAAGACTAAGGCTCTGTTTGGCAACAAGGGCAATTTGGCCTTGATATGAAATTTGTATTATTGCTTTGAAATTAAGTTGGCTAATGTATTGATGTATGATGCCAAATAAAATGAAATTTTTTTATATTGAAAGTTGTATATAGTATTATAAAAATTAATTTAATATTATTTTTTTATTTTTATAATGAATGAACTATTTTGGTCTTTGGTATAACTAAATTGGTTTTGTTCCCAAATAGGGTCATAGAGCAGCATGAACTAAAGATGCTAACAAAACATAGATTTTGTGTTAATCTCTAAATGCATTCGAATCATATTTCATTGGTTTCAAACTCGCTAGAAGCTGAATAACAATGCCACCATTATGATAAAAAAATGTACCTCCAATTGTCTTAATGCATCAATCAAAAGAACATGCTTTTGCTGAAGACACTTCAACTGATTTTGTAGCTCAGAAGTTTCAAATAACACTATGGACTCGCACTCTTTTATTGTTGTTTCATCCAGTCCTTCTTGTAATAATCGTCCTCTTAATTTCTCAGTAGAAATGGTTACATCTACAGAGGGTTCACTACTTGATGGAAAACGAGGAAACATATCTTTAGCAGAAAGCAATGCTTCAATCCATGTACTGCGATCCTCCCTTGAATCACAACATAGATGAAGGGTCTTTGTACCAGTAAAAATAGAAAGTCTTTTGTCATCTGACTTACTTGCACGAATGGAAGAAACCTGAAAGTCATGTTCACTGCTCACACATTAGTAGAAAAGGCATAAAGATGCCCAATGATTCCTGCACAAACGTAATAGGTGAGAGCATAAATTCTATGGAAAAAACATTTGGAATACAAGACCTGTCCTGAGTCATTCGCAGATTATCCAAAGGAATGGAATTATGGAACACAGGAAACCAGTTACAGCAATAAATAATGTCTTTGCATTCCCAGTATATGATCAACTAAATTGCACTGTTGACTCAAACCTACTTGTACTACTTACACTCAGGCCTAATAAGGTTCCCCAAATTGATTGGGATAAATAGAAGAGAATAAGGAATAAGAAGAAACATGGATGTATATGGTTTGATGAGTTTAAGCCAACGTTCACAGCCGCAATAAGAATCCTTATTCTAAAATACTAAGTTACAATGAAGGTTCACACTTATAATTGATTCCTGATATTTTGAAGTTCAAGCATTTCAAAATTCCAATACAAATACCATATATTTGGTCTTCAAATTTTTGAGGTCATAAGTTTCAAAATCCAACACACACAAATCACGCAATAGAAGTGATGCACCATGAGATACAAGAAAAAAAGAAGCAAGCCATTATATGTTTGTGGGCATCAAAATTAACTATTAAACTTATTCTGGTTAATTTCGAGTCTGTCAACAGTACTATATATCAACGTTGAATATAACACATGAACTTTAATGAATATGGAAACAATTATTACCTTGAAAGGTTAGGCTACAACATATAAGTTTCTTATCAAAAAGTTAAAATAATTTCTTCAGCATTTTGCAGTGTACACAACTATAGTCAACAAATAATGATTTTCTTATTTCCAGGAAATCACCAAGGATTGTTAGTTTATGAGATTATTTTTAATTACAATAAAAAAAGTTTTGATTGATATTTTTATTTTATTTTGAAGTTTGTGTTAAATGTGAAATAAAGTTAATTTTAATGTTAAAATTTATACAAAATTTGAAATATTATTAAATTAATGTTTAAATTTGTGTATTATATGACTTATAAAGTTAAATTTAACCCAAGCAAAGATAATTTGGAAAGCAAACAACCCCAGACAGTCAACAAGAAACGGTTTCATTCACCATACCAAGACAGATTTTTTTAACTTATACGAAGACAGATTTGACATACAAACAAAGACAAAAAAAATGATGAAAGGATAAGCTACTCGACATGGCATAATGCAAACAGTGATCACACTCATAATGCCCCCAACCCTTCCTAAATATTTTTTAAAAATTTCTAATTATTATTTAAGGATGAAGCAGAGGGATTATCTTCTGTGGGAAAAAATCAATGCTTTAAAATCTGTAATTTTTAATCTCATCTAAATCAAACAATCAGCATATTAAATCAAATCTTCTTAATTTAGCAAGAAGCCTAACATGTTGAATGAAGTTTTACAAATCATAGCAACATTTTCGATTAAAGATTATGAAACGTAAAAATAAAAATTAAAAAAAAATCAAGAAGAAGCGTCTAAGCCAAAAACCTCATGATCATCATATACAAACCTTCAAATGTATCTCTCCAAATGGCTTCCACTGCTTTGCAGTCCCCTGTACCGTCACTTCCACTGTCCGCAGTTCCCTCCTCACCCTCCGGAGCGAGTACTCGCCGATCAACCGCACAGCACCGGCCTCGCACGCCAATCCAATCGAGATCTTATCCGGCCCATGCACCTTATAGTACGATAAAACTCCATCTTCAAGCACGAACCACCGAGACCTCCACCCCCTCCCATAGTTCACCCACTTGTACAAAATTCCCGCCACCTTCCCGCCGCTGCCGCTCTTTCCTTCTCTAACCTCCCCACCTCGGCCCGCTCCTTCTTCCGCCTCGCGGCTCTGTCCCAACTCTTGGCTACCCGCCGCCACTGACACTAACCCCGGCGCTAGTTGCTTGCTCAGCGAGCTCCTCGCGGGGGTGTCAACCCCCGCCGGAATCTTCGCACTCGCCTTCACAGTCTCGACAGGAGCGCTCCCCCGCTCCCCACGCTCCAGGGACACTGGTGCGATACAGCACAGAGGATTCATCGGACGAAACAGTGGAACAGCGCAAGAGGCTGAGCAAGAGCGTGAAAAAAGCTAGATCAGATGTCAGAGCTTGCGCATTCCACAGGCATTGCCCCAGTCGACAAGTTCTAACACTTCGGAGGCCGAGGATGGACCGATGGATTGGCGATCGACGCCGATCGCCGGAAATGCCAGTAAATCCGGCGATCTGCCTCGCGGATCTGGTAGGAAACTACGCGAAATTTGGAAGAGAAAGCGGACGGAGGCGGCGGTTGGCCTCAGAGATCGCAGCAATTAAACAACCGGATCCGGAAAGCGATAAAGAGAAGCGCTGCAGCGAGGCCGATCCATTAAATTCGCTGAGCAGCAGAGAGACAGTGCGCGACACTGCGCCGTGGAAGACAATGCGGGTGAGGGTAAGAGAGCCACAGAGGGCTCGGAATCCCCTGGTTAGTCTCTTGCACCAAACACTGGAACAGTTTTAACGAAAGCACCTCATTTCACACGTGGCGCAATATGAGTGGATTATTTGAAGTATGTGGTGCGCGCTGTAGTTCATCTTGTAGCTACGCAGATGCCGCCGGGTCGGCTGTCATGAATGCTTTGTTTCTGATGTCCCGCAGGAACAGCTATAGAAGTCTAAAATGGGGCCTCTCCAAGCAGAGATATTAATATTATGGGCAAATTACACCCAGATCTCTAAGTTTAACGATTAATATTGTGTAGGTCCATATTTTTAAATTTATAACATCGGGATCACTAAGTTTTAATAAATTATCAAATGAGTCTTTTTTTTATTTTTTTATTATTAATTTTTTTTTAAATTACCATTTTACCCTCTGTCATTCTCTCTCTACTCCGATCAGGCGCACGCGCGCGGCCCGCAATATTAAGCGTTAAACTCAAAGACCTGAGTGTAATTTACCCTAATATTATTGATACTTGATACTATTGTACAAATTTGTAATTTATTTTTTATAAGTAATTATCCATTTGGTGTGACGCCTCTACGAATGAGTGCTCCAATAATCTCTTTGTATAACTCGGACTATTTTATTTATTTTGTTGATATTAACTTAGCATGACATTATTTAATGACTAAGTTAGCTTACATGGCATGATAATTATATATATTATTTGACTTTAAATTTAATATTTATGTTGTTGCAGTTGTCTTTCATTAGGTTCGTCATTAGATTGAAGCATTTGAGTGTAATATTGAATTTCACTAATGCTTTCAACATAATAAATTATAATTATTTATTTAGATGTGAGAAAGCAATGTCTATCTATTCTCCTTGAGTAGTATTTGTTTGTGTTTGGCCTGCATACTTGAATGCTGGCTTTAGCTTAATGCTCTTATTTGTGGAGTTGTAATAGCGTGATTCTTTTGGCTCTTTATTATTTGCTTTAGTTTTACATTCTTTTATTCTTTGTATATAAACCGAATGCAAGCTAGAATTTCATGCTTGGTATTTTTATATTAACACTATTTGATGCGACAATATAGCAAGAGTAATATATGTTATATATAAGTGTTGACATGTGGCTCCAGCATTGCATCACAGCCATACACATGGCGCTTGGCTACTAATCTTATGATTATTATTTTTGCAGATCTCAAACTTTGTCCACGATGTTTGGGTTATAGCTCACAAACTTCGTCCACAATATTTCCAGCTCTCCCAGCCACATCGGGCATGACGTTTCCCAGCTCTCCCCAAACATCGATGACGATGTTTTTCAGCTATACCTATTGCTGTCGGCGTGCTCTGGCTGCACCGTTTCTAATGCAGCATGCTTCTTCCAGTCACGCAAACCAAGAGCTCGCAAGCTTCAGCCATCACGGACCCCAAGAAGACAAGCTCTTCACCCATTATTCTCAGCCCCTCCAGTGGCCGACATCGGTAAGACCACCAGCGTGGGCTCAGAATTGTTTATACTTTTTCCCCTTCGGAAAATCCTGGCGGAGCTCTCCTTCCACCCGCTTATAAATACCCCTAAACAAAGCTTCAAAAAAAAAAGAAGAAGAAAAGGAGCACTCTCATCTTTCCACCGTACTTGTATTAGAACCTAAATTAAGAAAGCTCTCTCTCTCTGGCTCCCTCTTCTAACGATTGTACTGGCCTTGACAGCCATTTTTCTTTTCATTTTAGTGAAATCACCTGGCCACTCGGTGGACGTAGGGGATTTCTTCCCTGAACCACCTTAAACCTTTGTGTGTTGCTCTGGATGTTCTCTCTCATCTAAGCCTTAATCGACAAGCTCAGCTCTCTGCGTGCCGCCATCTCTTGGGACTCTCTCTCTCTGTGTTTTTTGGGATCCCCTATATCCTATGTCAATATTTTTTGGTGCTTTCATTGAGATTCTGAGAAGATGGTAGCCAGAACACGCAGAACCAATTCTGCTGCCTGCAGCGCACAAGCAGGTGAACCTCCCGTCAGGGTGCCAAGAGATGAAGCCTTAGCTTCGACATCCCGGCATCACGTCGGATCTGCTTCTTCCTCCAGATGCATCCGCCTTTCAGCATTACAGGGGATGTTGGCCAATCTCATCAATATGGTTACTGGCCTCACAACCCAGTAAGCTGTGATTCTCAAGCAAACCCAGCCGGTTTGTGCCACCCTGTTTCCCCCTGCACCTCTTTCGCCGATTGCGGCGGCTTCTGATCTTTTTCTGCCGGTTGCGAGGGCTTATGAACCTCCCCCGCCAACTGTGACGGTTCCTGCTCCTTTCACTACCAGAAGTCGTCCTGTCCAGTCATCTGTTTTCTCCTAGCCTCTTAGGCATCATCCTTCTCATCAGGAAGTACACTAGGGCCAAAATCCTCTCTCACTGTTCCCTGCATATCTACTTCCTCTGCTTGCCGTCTTTCCTCCAGCTTTTCCTCCTTTCCTCACTAAACGGAATCGCCTTTTCCCAGGTGCTCAGGCCCTCCAATATAGATCTGATCTCTTCTTTGGCTCACTTGATGGCAACACCCCTTTCTCTAACAACATCCGACAAGTGCCGGTCCCAGAGGACTTCAGACCGTTACGCCTTGAATCCTACAGAGGTACTGCTGACTCCCGGGAACACATCCAGGGGTTCGAAGCTGCTGTTCGCTACTGCCAACCTGATGAGGCTACTAAGTGTCATCTCCTAGCCAACACTCTAAAAGGGGCAGCCTTCAGCTGGTTTGTTAAGCTGTCCAGAGGCCACATCTATTCCTATGAGCATCTGAAATGGGAAGTGATTACTCGCTTCATCGGCCAAACGCGCATGGTCATATCTGATATGGTGCTCGCCAACATCAAGCAGGGCGAGAAAGAAAGTCTGCGAAACTACACCAACCTTCTTTACCACTGTGGCAAAACCGAAGATGTCTCCTCTGCTATCTCCATCCATGATTATCGCATGACATTGATTAGTGAAGATCTATCCAAATCTCTGCAGCTGATGAAACCCAGGAGTTACTCTGAGTTGGTTGCAAGGACCAGCTAGTTCATACTTTTGGAGGACGCTGAAGGCAGCGGTTCCCCTGATGTCACCAAACCCAAAGTGAAAAAAAGGAAACATCGGAGAGACGAAATATCAAAATCTGGTTAACACTAACCATAGTACACGATGGCCCTTTCCAAACATCGATCTCAAAGTTTATCAAGCTTCATGATTTCAAGGTGGATCCATGTGTCGTCCATAATATTTATGCATCTAGCACTATTTGATTCTAAAATTTTTATGCTGTTAATCCTAATATTGATATTCATACTGAGGTATTATCTAAAACATAACTAGCTTATCTTTTATTCAAGCATCATGCAACAGGTATGATTCTAACCTCAAACTCTCAACTATCGTACTCGAGGTTTCTACGCCTCGTACACGATGGTTCATTATACTCACTCTTCATATATGGAGGTCACCGAGCCTAGTCACGCCGGGCAAGCGGGGCCTCCTCCCTACATTTAGAACCCTTCCATAAGCCCATCTAGCTAGCGAAAGGCCAGAATGCCCGATCGTAACCTTAGGGCAGTCCCTGCTATCTACTCATAATACAGGTCCCCCCTAAGCAGAGTGCCTATGCTTCCCACTAGGATCTGCCCTAATGAAAGTTAGCCCATGCCTCAAGTACAACATCTCTATGATGTTTCAGATGATCTAAGTCTTTTTAGCATCGGGTCAGATAACTCCTCCTAGGTAGGATCTCCACTACTATCATTACTTCTTTCCTTTGCAGATGCGTAAAGGAGTGTCCTATCAGTTCTATTTTATTCTTAACCTGCTATAAGGGGAATTAACCAGATTACTTCTCAATCAGATATTATATTTCTAAATGCACTCTTTCCACTAGGATCTGCTGCACTAATGGAGGTCAACCCATGTCTATAGTACAAACATTTCTACGATGTTTCAGACTCCATGTCCTATGACATCAAGAAAGTTCGCCTCAGGAGCTACTCCTAGCTAAGGAATGGGGCAACTTAAGCTCGACCGCGGTTTCTGTGACATCAGCCAACTCTTCAGAAATTGCCCTCCAAAATATCGACATCGATGTTTCCTTCATCATGAAAAACATCGATATCAATATTTTGTGGCTCTACAGATCAGACATTATACTTGGTTTATAGCACTTGCAAGGCAAAGCAATGCCTCTCCTCCTCAAGAGGGAGATCTCGAGGAGGCCTACTCTTTAGATACCAGGTTAGCCTAATTCTGTTGCTCTGCCATCTCACTAATTGTTCATTTCTTCCTTTTCTTGCAGGAATCCAAGGGATGATGAGAAGAGCCGGGGTGCTCCCCTGACTTTATCCATGCAGACTTTAGGCAGCGCATTCACTACTGTCATAGTTCGCATGCTAGGACCCACATAAATGTCCGCGCCCCAGCATACGGGGGGCTAATGTTGACATGTGGCTCCAGCGCTGCATCACAGCCATACACGTGGCGCTTGGCTACTAACCTTATGATTATTATTTTTGTAGATCCCAAACCTTGTCCATGATGTTTGGGTTACAGCTCACAAACTTCGTCCACAATGTTTCCAGCTCTCCCAGCTACATCAGGCACGATATTTTTTAGCTCTTCCCAAACATCGATGATGATATTTCTCAGTTATACTTATCGCTGTTAGCGTGCTCGGGCCGCACCGTTTCCAATGCAACATGCTTCTTCTAGTCATGCAAACCAAGGGCCCGCATGCTTCAGTCATTATAAACCCCAAGAAGTCAAGCTCTTCACCCATTGTTTCCAGCCCCTCCAGTGGTCGACAGTGGTGGGACCACCAGCGTGGGCTCAGCATTGTTTATACTTTTTTTCCTCTGAAAAATTCGGGCGGAACTCTCCTTCCACCCACCTATAAATACCCCTGAATAAAGCTTCAGGGAAAAAAAGGAAGAAGAAGAGGAGCACTCTCATCTTTTCCACCGCACTTGTATTAGAGCCTAAATTAAGAAAGCTCTTCCTTTCTCCGGCTCCCTCTTCTAACGATTGTACCGACCTTGACAGCCATTTTTCCTTTCTTTCTAGTGAAATCACCTGGCCACCCAGTGGACGTAAGAGATTTCCTCCCTGAACCACCTTAAACCTCTGTGTGTTGCTCTAGATGCTCTCTCTCGTCTAAGCCTTAATCGACAAGCTCAGCTCTCTGCGTGCCGCCGTCTTTCGAGACTCTCTTTCTGTGTTTCTTGGGATCCCCTACATCCTACGTCAATAATAAGAAATATCTTTTATTGGATTTGCACTTGAATATAACAAAATTTTAGTACTGGCCAGTTGTTAACACCTTCAATGCTTGGATTTAGCTTGATTCTATCGAGCATTATTTAGCGATATGATGATATTAAAATTATTGATGCATCAATTATGAAATTACATTTGTCTATACTTTAATTCATTAAAGTGGCAATTTGTATGGATCGATTTTCTTTCTTAGTAAATTCGCATATTGAGCTATTATTGCTTTGGGTATATTCAGGCATGCCATGTGTATATACTTCGCAGACCTAATTCAGTTGCTCTTGCTACTCTAGTGTTTGTCTTTTTCATTGTTATGGCCTTGAACATATTATTATTACTAATGACTTTAATTTTAAACTTTTCTAATAGCATTTAGCTGTATTGTCTATTTGTTTAAGTAGCTTGGTGTCAGTTGTGGATGTAATCACCTGTATTGTAACATCTCGTGATTTCATTGTAAAGGTATTGTTCATTTTAGCTTTAAAAAAATTGTGTGACTTGAGTGCTTCCCAGAAGGTCACCCATCTCAGTACTTCCAAAGAGGTCACTCATCCCAATACTGCTCCAGCCCAAGCACACTTAACTATAAAATTTTCCATCACTAGCCTCACGATTTTGCCCTAAAAAACACCTCTACTATTTGAGGTTATATTATTTACTTATACAACTCAGGATCTCCCTTTCTTTTTGACGTGGGATAATTCATTCTATGCCCCTCTTACCACTCATTATTTGGCCTAGAAGGCTGCCAAGAGCCGCACTTTACCTCAGTGATTTATTTTTCTTAAGACATTTCCCGGCGATCACTCCCCGCCCTCTTCGGCCATGGGCGGCACAGGCCCACCAGCTTCCGCTTGGTTCTTCCTCGACTCTTCGGCCATGGGCATCACAGTCCCACCAGCTTCTGCTTAGTTCGTCCTCGAACCACATCGTAATGCAGAAGGTCGGCTCTGATATTATATTGTAACATCCCGTGACCTCATTATAGAGGTATTGTCTGCCTTGACTTTAAGAAAAATACATGACTTGAGCTCTTCCCAAAAAGTCACCCATCTCAGTACTACTCCAGCCCAAGCACGCTCAACTATGGAGTTTTTCATCATTAGTCTCACAGTTTTGCCCTAAAAGACGCCTCTACTATTTGAGATCATGTTATCTACTTATACAGCTCAGGATCTCTCTCCCTTTCTGATGTGAGACGATTCATTCTTGTGCTCCTCTCACTATTCATTACTCAGCCTAGAAGCCTGTCAGAAGCCGCACTTTGCCTCAGTGATTCTTTTTTCTTAGAAATCACCCAATGTCACTTCCCGCCCTCTTCGGCCACGGGCGTCACATGTATTTTTTAAACTTTTTGCCACCAAATTGACTTTCTTCAAGCTCATATTCTTGTTTTGTGGGCTGCCCAATGATTGCTTTGACATTAATTTAAGAGTATGATGGGATTTCATCTTGATTCTTTAGTGAAGTGCTCATAGCTATTTCATTAGAAGTAATTGTCTCTTGTAAATCTTAGACTGCTTTAGCTACCACTTATATGATTAGACTGTGACTTATTTCTTGCTAATTCAATACTCCTATTATTATATTTTATATTAGTGCTCAAGTGTTTGGCTGCTGATCATACTCAAGATTTCTTATTAGTCACACCATTGTGGATGAATTATTTTTGTCAACTAAGTATTGTGCTATTCTCTATTATCACTTATTGATACATATGTTTATGGCAATCGACATTGCCAGTAGCTATTCCCAATTGTTGTTATTATTCTTGATGGTCTTTCTCTTGGAGAGATTATGTATCATGCGGCTACTTATAAAGTTGATATAACTCGTTGTTTGACACTTTTGATTATTTGATTATTAATGTTATTTCATTTCTTATATGTGTATAATATATTTGGAATAAAAGTCCAATTTGTGGGGAGCCTAGTAGCCTCTTATTTTATCTTATATAACATTGATTTAACTATTTAAAAAGATATTAATATTACTCAATTGTTAAATTACATGCAAGAAAATTCTTTTTAGTTTATTTATATAATTCTTTATTGTGACAAATGATTTTTCATATTTTATAATCTATTTATCAATTAAAATAAGTATTCTAAATAAAAAATATATGTATCACAAGAAAATGAATTTGATGTATGATTTCAATTATAAATTATCTGACTAGTTTGTTGACCCTATTTATCCAATTTATTTGAAGGAGGTTTGAGCTAGTCTAATCAACTTATATTAAAAGACAAATTAACTACAATAATAGATTATTCACTCATTCTCAGAAATCAAGTGAAAATTTTGTTATAAATATAATATAATATATATATAATATAAAGTTCTAGGTAAGATAATTTTTTATAACAATTTTATTTATAAATGATCAAACATTAGATCTAGAGAACTGCAGATCTGTGATGCTATGTGTATATGTGTTAATACTGGATTTCTGGTATGCATTGATGAGGAGAAAGAAAGAGTCTCGAAGATTAGCAGTCAGGGTGTTTCCAATTCAAAATACTGAAATAAAGGGGTCAAAAGACATCCAAAAAAATACACAAGAATTTAAGGTGATTCAAGGATAGCTTCCCCTATGTTCATTGAAGAGTAAGAGAAAAAAGAGCTTCATTAGTGCTCAAAAGGAGTTTAGTCAAAGGACCAGTACAAGAAGAGAAAAGAATACAAGTCAGTATATTCATCCTGGCCTCTAGAGTTCTGTCCGGAGGTATTTATTGATGAGCTATAGTGGAGTGCAAAGGGTATTCGAGCAAAAATATTATAAATGCTGGTTTCATGCCATCGAGCTTATACTTACCGGCCCCAAGAAGATCGTTGATAGTGGCAAGGGCATGTAAGCTCTCGATTTGCGTGACTATTACAGATCTACACTTAGTGAAAACCGTGCTGATGTGACAAACTTCACTAGGCTGAGGCGACGATATGAACAGACGAATATCATGGCTCGATATTGTTGATGGCCAAATACCGTAGTCGATGTCTTCAGGAAGCTGATGATCCCACATCGTGGCCGATAGTACTGGCAGTTGTGAACTAAATATTGTGCCCGATGTTATAGCAGGAAACTGTGATCAAATATCTTGGTCGATAGCATAGGAGAGCTGTGACTAAAATATCGCAGCTGATGATACGGAAGGCCAGACATTGCGGCTGAAAGTATAGAAGGCTAGACGTTATGGCCAATGGTTGGTCTTGACTGCATGCGTCTGCCACTGAGCTTCCCCTGCACCTTTGCCACATGTACACTCTGTATGTGCTGGTGTGAATCCAGACACAACAATATAAAATAAATGTAAGCCTTAAAAAAAAAAGATGAATAAGGACCCACTGAAGATTTCTTTACTTAAGAAGTGCTACAAAGAGAAAAAAAGAAAAAAAATCCCACAAAATGATTAGATCTACGAAAAATAATTCAAGTACTTTGAGTGATATTAAAGAAAGATATAGTAAAAGTACCCTAATATTAAAGGCCAATGACTTTATAATGTAATTTGATAAGAGAGTTATTTTTTATTAGAATGAGAAAATATATTATAGTAAAAGTATAATTAAAAATGATATAAAAATATAATGCAAAATAAAATTATTTTAATATTAAAATTATATAGAATCCAAAATAAAATTTATTTTATTTATCAAAATATATGTTAAAAGTGAATCAGACAAGCCATTATTCAGTTTTTTATATATGATTTATATTTATTTCGTACATACATAGCAATATTAATCTCATAAATTTAATATAAAAATTTACTTTATATTATATTTTATATAATTATTAAAATATTAATTAATTTAATTTATTTTTATTCTACATAATCTTTAATGTAATGATTAAATTCATTTTTTATTGTATACGTAATTCAAATAGCTATAATAACTTTCAAAATCATAATTTTTCTCAAATGGCAAAGAGGTCCAAAAAGCTTGGATACCCAAATCTAATTATATTTTTAAAATGTATAATTACGTACATAACACTTTATATTATTATAATTATGTATATCACACTTATTTTCAAAAAATTACACTGCAGCTTTAGAAAAAGTATGTAAGGTGTAAGAAAAGTGTGTGGAGTGTAATTTTTTAATGTGTGGCGTGTAATTTTTTTAAAAAAAAGTTTGATATGTAAATATAGTGATATGAAATGTTATATATGTAAATGTCCCTTTTTCAAATTATACACTTAAATTTTTAATATTTTTTAATATTATTCACTTAAATTTCTTAAATTTAATAAAATTTAAAAATAAAACAAAATGTTAAACTACTAGGTTCCTATAATTTAATTTAGAGATTTAAATAAGTATTTTAAAAAATATAAATTAAATTGTAATTATAAACAAATTATAAAACATATCAATAAATTTTTTTTACATAATTTCTATTAACAACCGGATTTCATATTATAAAAACCTAACAATTGAATTTATTATTTTTATTTATTTTTCGTCAAATTCTCCTCTGTTTGGTAAAAATTTTCTTCCCTTTCACCAAAACAGAGAACCCTTTGGCATTATCCACTGTTCCAAATTATTTAAATTTAAAAAAATATCTAGGCCCCGTTTGTCTAAAACTTTAAAATTAACCTGGTTTAATTTTAACCAGGCATATCACATCACACATAAAATTTAATATTAAAAATTAAATTTATTTCACATTCTACACATATTACTAAAATAATAACTAACTTATATCACATCCGCCACATATTCCAACATAATAACTAACTTTATATCACATCCCTCACATATCCCAACATAATAATTAACTTTATTTCACATCATTCATAATTTTCAATAAAAAAATATCTCTATCCAAATTTAATTTTAACCTTCTTAAATTTAACCTTATAAACAAACACACCCTAAATGATTGGCAATTCAAAATTTGTTAACTTTTATTAAATTTTCATAAAAAAATAGGATAATTACCTACGTGCCACAAAATTTAATTTTATTTATGTCTTACTCATTCATTCTTAGTTAATTATGCTATACATATTCAAAACATTATAAAATCTTACCTACACACATTTTAACTTATTTCTATTATAATGAGTAATCATAATTTTTTAATAACCTAATTATAATTAGATTACAAAAAATCTGAGCCGTTCATCATGTTATTTTAAAGATATTTAAATATATTTTGAGTAAAAATCTTAAAATCTTAATGTTTAGGTGACGGCAAAGAAAGGAGACATCCACGATGTAAATTAATTTTAAGATAAATTAATGCTTTAGTATGGTATTGAGGAAGAGAAAAAATATATATTATTAAAAGTAAAAATATAATTTTAATAATTTATTAACAGAAATATTTTTTTTAAATAGATTTTGATTAAGTTTTAACTTAAATATATGTATGTAAGATTTTATAATATTTTAAGTGTGTATAGTATAATTAGTTAAGAATAGATGGATGAGATATAAATAAAATTAAATTGTGTGGCAGGTAATTATTCAAAAAAAAAAAAATCAAATTAATCATAATTTAAGAATTTGCCTTCAATTATAATAAGCAAACATTTTGCTGCGCGCTGTGGAACTGCGCCGGTTGGAGAGCTGTCCGTCGAGGCGTCGAGGATGGAGAAGGCTCCAGATCGATGACCCGACGCTTTCGCTTGCTATCCACGCCGACTTCTCGTCCCCTTTCCGCTTCCTCTCGCCCTCCACACTCAAATCGAAGATCCACCAGCACTTTCACGCCGGCGCCTCACCGCGCGTGCGTGTCCGTCCCGCTGCCGACCGTTTCCTTACTACCATGAGCGGATGCCCTAGAAGGCCTCTACCGGATCTCGCCCGCAGATCCCCGTCACCTCTCTTCCGCTATGGACGCCGCTTCTCGACCCGCTGTTGTCATCGACAATGGAACTGGGTGAGCGATCCCTAATTTCTCTGCCCGCCTTATATTGTTTAGATTTATCGTTGGTTGTGGTCTTTTGGAGGTAGAGACTTGGGAGAGAGCATTTCCTAGATCGGAGTTCGTGATGACATTAGTCTTATCTATGCTGACCTTTCGTCTGGGCTTTGGCAGTAGTAATGCAAGATCGCCTGAGAGAGAGAGAGAGAGTGAGGCCTTTCTTTGTTGTTAGGACAAGCGGAGCGTGTTGTTCTGCGACTTAGTTGATGATGCATTGGATGATGTTATGTTCAATCTATCTTGACAGCTGTAAGAAGACTTAGTTAATGAGAAGGTTGGTTCGTGCTGTAGTTCAATAACTGAATTCTGTCGATTGAATTAGCAATTTGCAGTCATTTTTGGCAACAGAAGGATTTATTAGGTGATGTTTTCTTTATGGTAGTTCATCACTTCCCATCACCATCAATAGCCTTGTCCAGGTATTTGATTTAAGCAATAATTACCTATATACCACAGTAAATCATGCCATTTTACGTATTACGTATCTATGTTTGTTAAATTACATTGTGCACACTATAAACTTCAAAGACTACTAAGAATGGTTCACTGGGCATGCCACAATTGTGGTATGGATGTAATTTTTATGCACTTTATGGTGCGCAAAATGCAATTTATCAATTATAGATGAATAATACGTGAAATGTCTTGATTTAAATGGTGAAAGCCAATCTAGAAGGATTGCAGTGATTTAGAAATCAAAATTAATGTGGCAGTTAAATTTGATGATAGCCTTCAATGTACTTATTAATTGCGAATTCATATTCAGAATGTCTCAGCGAAATTTCAGTTAAACATATTTTTGGGCATATCCTAGATGGCATGGAAGTCTGTGATGATTGTCCAATTGATAGACCAAACCTCAGTATCATATATTTGCATTTATGGTAATTTTTTCTTTTTGTGTTGAAGCTAAATTTTATTTGCTAATGGAGTGAAACTTTGATAATGAGATGTTTTGGAAGTTTAATGATGAATATCCACTTGATAGACTCTGGCCTCAGTGGCTCAGCATATTAATATATTATGTTTGAAGTATGTTTCTTGCTGGAGCTAAAAATTACTTTCTAGGAGTAAAACTCGGATGATGAATTGCAAGAATATACTGAAGCTTCCAATACCTTTTTGATTTTAGGTGTTTGGAGACTGGTTATTATCATCAAGGCAAACCAAAATTGCATAACAAAGCTACTCTAAGAATTTCTTCTGTATATTGTATCTTATCCGTTGTTCCCTTAGGGAGATTTGTATCTTTCTATTTTCTTCATTTTCTTCATTCATAATTCACTAATGTGACTAAACTTTAGGTCTGGCAATGCTATGAATTGTAAATTTTGCTCTCTGTGTTGTTGACATTTTGCATTTTCTTACATTTTAGGTACACCAAAATGGGATTCGCTGGAAATGTTGAGCCATGCTTCATCATCCCCACTGTAGTTGCTGTTAATGAGTCTTTTCTTAATCAGTCAAGGAGTTCTAATAAGGCAAATTGGCTATCACAATACAGTGCAGGTGTTATGGCAGATCTTGATTTTTTCATTGGAGATGATGCTTTATCTCGCTCACGCTCTAGCAGTACATACAATTTAAGTTATCCTATTCGCCAGGGTCAGGTATCATGCCTACTACCTATGTGTATTTGGTGGTATTCTCCTTTTTAGCATTCTTAGGTGAACCAATCTGCAGGTAGATAATTGGGATACAATGGAAAGATTCTGGCAACAATGTATATTTAATTATCTACGGTGTGATCCTGAGGATCATTACTTTCTTCTCACTGAAAGCCCACTAACAGCACCTGAAAGTCGTGAATACACAGGAGAAATCATGTTTGAGACATTTAATGTCCCTGGACTGTATATCGCTGTCCAGCCTGTCCTTGCCCTCGCTGCTGGGTACAGCACTTCAAAGGTTGGTTAAACATTTGACTGGGATCTGATTCTTATTCTCTTGACAAGCACTAATTTCCCTGGATATGCACATGCCAAATTTTGTTTCATGAGAACTTTTTAGCACATAGTGATATTGGATTTAATTGCTCAATTTTTCCCTAAATTTTGACTAATTCGACTTAAACCACTTCAGTTATGCATACCATCTCTTGTAATTTCCGGGTATAGATCCATGGGAAAAACTTATTGATAATTTCTGCTTTCCAACTCTTGTAGAGATTACTAGGCCTATGCTTTAATAGGATTTGCATTTCTAAACTCTTGTACAGTCATGATCCTAAGAATGTTGATTATGCTTCATGCCACCTACTAATGCTGAATGTTTAGGCAAATCAAAATAGAACTATGAACTGTTTGTATTTTCTTCATGAAATTGTTTTTTAAGAAGTAGGATAATGACGTTTTGCCTGTGTAGTTTGGTATAAATATGAAAGAGTGTATTTTTCAATTACAACAATGCCAACAAAGCTTGAACTTCTACTGTTCCTACTAAGATTAGAGAGCTATATTAACTTCATTTTCATGATAGTTGGCATGGGCCAGACCTACGTGAGCGCTGGGCCTATGCACGCAATGCTTGCGAGTGTGGGCAGTGCTGGCGCGATGGTGCTATGCACGCTGCGACAGCAGTTGCGACAACAGCTAGTTGTGGGAGAGATGGGTACTTTAATCTTATATTTATATATTTAATTTAAATATAAATTTTATTTAAAAGATAAAAAAGTAAAAAAATCTGATTGAAATCTTAATGTCAACCTTATAAACTTTATTGAAGGCTTTTTGAAATCATGGATTTGATATTATCCCAAAACCTCAGGGATTTGGATAATATTACCCTTCTCTATAACTGCAGGGGTACAAGGTCATGACAAATGACTATATCCTATGTCATTTTTAGTCCTTCCTTTGTTTCTTTAATGGTGTGACCTAGATTGCCTCACATTTTCATGCATGGACTTCTACAAGTTGATAATAGATATAGCTAAACCACTTTAAATGTGCCTTATCGTATCCTTGATAGGTTTCATCTATTGAATAATTTTTAATATGATTAACTCTAGTGTCTTCACTTATCCACTACATCCCATTGGACCAATCTTGTCGATGCTTCACCACTTAATTGTCCAATATTCATTCTCATAAAGCGTAGTTGGTTGGCAACAACCTTATAAGACTTTTCATTCAATTTGATAGGCATATTCTTATCGCATTAAACTATTTTAGGCTCTTCCATTTTCAAATCATGTCATAATTTATGATTGACATGCTCTTCTATATTGTTGTTATTGTTAGTAGACCTTGGGTATTCAAAGTTTTTGAATTATGAGGTTGTTGTCACATCTAGTTTTATAGTATTGCTGCTACTTTTTTAGGATCACTAAACTTGCAATTCATGCACTTTCTTAATGTTTTTTTATTTTATTTTAATCCCTTTGCTAATAAGACACTTATTCAAGATCGAAACTTTTGATTAGCTTTTTCAGGAGTCTCATTACCTTAAGAAAGTGCACCACAAAATTTGATTACCACTTTAAACTTTTGATTAACTTCCTTACACCACAAAATTTCACATTGAATATGCTTAATCTACTCATCTATTATCAGATTGAAAAGATAATAATTTTAAACAAAAAAGCTTTTGGCTTCTCATCAAAGAAGCCTTGAATTCTCGACAACAACACTTCAAAGACAAAATACAACTTTTTGACTATGGATTACCAAGAAATGCAAGTTGCAGAAACACTCTTTTTCTACATGAGCTTGTTTTCCTTGAAGTGAACTACTTTCATAGGATTTTAATGTGGGAATTTGATACCCATGGTTGCTAGAAGCCAAGCAATTTGTTAAGCTAGGATAACTTTAGGGTTCTTATACAGCGAATCACCTAGCAAGGGCCTTTATTTAGGACCATCTAATCTTAGGTGGGTGACTCAGAGGTGTCTTTCTCTATTCTTCTTTGCCCTTGAAGACCTTAAGAGGTTGAACTTTTCCTGCATTACTGGTCTTCATTGTAGGATTTCTATCGTTCATAGCTCTCAGAGATACTCCTATATATAATCATCAAAGTTCCATGTTATACGTTTCTGGCTTTTTATAGTCGAGAAATAGGCAATGTTTTATTCGGGAAGATTGACGGGAGTATCCTACATGATACTATCTTGACATAGCCACTTTTATACTTTGCAATCGTCTGATAGTTCTCCAAGTCTTCTAGAAACACATTCAATTCCTCTTGGTAACCTATTCTTGGTGATTAGACAAACAAATAGCTTCTTAGGTTCAGACATTTCTTGATTCTTCCTTCTAGGACTCCTACACATGAGGATCACATATCCTCAACGTTTCTATTCTCGGAACTTTCATTGAGGTTTCAATCCATGAAACCTTCATTGAGATTTCTATTCTCAGCTTGCCAACCTTATAGATGACACCATTCTTTGACCACAATTTTTTGTCAATGACTGATGGTCGCGTAAAAAAACTTTTTTGAGCATTATATTTTTTAGAGAAGTTTTTTCCAATGAACCTTGTTGACTTCATTTGCCTTCATGAGGACGAATTTCCTCAACAAAATGTTTGTTTTCTGGTGTAGGCATTCATATTGTTGCTTTGGTTTGGGTATTCCATGCAGGGCTGAGAAAAAAATTGTAAAACTGAACCGAACTTGAATAAACTGAATCAATGGTTTCGATTTCAGTTTTCGTTTTGTAGAAATTGATAGTTTTGATTTAGACTTAGGTTTTTACTATAAAAAGCCGATGATTAATCAAAATCATTTATATATTAACCTATTGTGCTAGAATTTTTGTTAAGGGTAAATTATATCTAGGTCTTTTATGTTTGTTTATAATATCACGTAGGTTTACACTTTTAATTTTAATATCTGGGTCTTTGAGATCGATTAATGTTCTCAATCAGGACGTCGAAGTTATGTTGAATGTTTTACTTAAGTCAATTTAAATGAGTTTTGTAAATAAATGCATTAAAAGAAAGTTTAATAAATGTTTAATGATAATGTTACCCTTATACCCCCTATCTTTTGTCTTTTTCCACTCTCTCCTCCTGTTACCCAACCGGCAACAAGGGGAGAATCTTGGTCTGCTGGCCTTCTCCGTTGCCTGTTCACTTGCGCGAAAGGGAGAAGCTCTTTTTCTCTTTATTCCGTGTAGGAGTAGGTGACCGAGGTGTTTGGGTTACTAGCCTCCTCTACTTGCTCGTGCACGCGAAAAAGGGAGTGACTCTTCCAGGCATGCAAGCAGGTGGCTAAGGAGGCTGGCTGCTCCTACAAGGAAGAGAGAGACATTCTTTCACGCGAGCAATCAAGAGGAGGTTGAGCCATGTGCTCTGGTGTGGAAAAGAGAGACTATCTCTTTAGTGCACGTGAGCAAGCAACGAAGGTGGTTTGGCTGCTTGCTTTGGCGAACGAGTTAGGTCTCTTATTTTAGCGTGCAAGTGGGAGGGTTGGCCTCTGCCTACATGTGGAAGAGAGAGGGAGGGGATGAGAGAGAGGTATAAAAGAAATTTTATATAAATTTAATGGTAAAAATTATGGAAGGACCTAGTTGATATTTTATTGTAACTTAGGAACTTGTGTGATATTATGCACTAACCTCAGGTGTAATTTTCTCTTTTATCAAATACACCTCTAGATTATCATAGTACACTTGTAAATACTAATAACGTGAAACCAATTTTTTTCTCTTCTGTCCATTCACACATTCACACACATATAAGAATTTTGCTGTCGATTATTCACCTATAGTTTTTTTTAGTGTATCTAGGTGTTAGTATTAAAATTTTTTAATTAAGATTATATCTTAGATTAATTAATTAATAAATTTAGTTGTAAAAAGCTATTGTTTGTTGTAAAAGAAATTATTTTATATTTTAGTTTTACATGGATGAAATATTTCATTAATATTATTGATAATATTTTTATTTAGTATTATTGTGAGTATTTTTTCGTCAAGTTAATGCAAAAACTTTTATGGTATATTACTTTTTTTGTATAATTTGCAAAATATATGATGTTTCCTCGATATGTCTTGGATAGAAAAGGTATAGTTAAAAATTGATAGTTGCTATTAACTGATCCAAAAATTTAGTTAATCGAATAGCTGGTTCAATTTTAGGTTTTTGATATTGAAAAACCGATGGGTTTAGTTTTTATATTGCAAAGCTGTTAATCGAAGTTGATCACCACTAATTCCATGTATATCTTCTGTGTTTCATGCACTTCTCTGTTTCTTTGTCTTAACCCAGAACAGGAGAAAAGGATTCTCACCTTTGCTTCTCTCAGACTAATCCTTCACTGCAACAGCTACAACAAATGGATTGAAGACCCATGTTTATATGGAATTAAAATATCATTTTCAAGATTGAGCAAGATCCATAATTTGGATGCCTAAACTTACGCAACCTTATGTTCCACTAGAAGAACCTCTGTTTATACTTCTTTTTTGTCATTTCATTTCTTCTCTGTATTTGAGTTGATTCTTTCAGTTGTACAGCAGGAAAAGCATTGCCAATAAATTCTCTCTATTTGTTTTCATCCAACCAAGGTTTATTCTTTTAGTTTGTTCTTTTTATCCTTCACCATAAAGATAAATAGGCTTGTTGGATCTGGAAAAATTAAAAATGCCTTCACAGTGATTACATTCTTTCTAATTATATTTCTCAGACTTTTTATTGTAAAATGGTTCTTTATTTCTCCTGCTAGTTTCTTTATGTGCTAATTTTGATGGGTTTTTCATTTTCCTATGAATTTGTAACCCAGGATTGTCCAGTAGAAGGCTTACTAGTGCAATTAAATTATAAACCTTATTTCTGCTTTTTATAGATATGCAGTGTTTCCTCTTTTTCCTTTCTTTTTCCGTATCTTGCTTTTCTTTGTTTGGCATGTTTCCTTAATGCATTTTTTTTTCACTATGAGAAATGTGAAATCTTAAACCCTATTTGGCAGGTTTTTTCCCCAAATTAATGGCTTGTAATTGTATTTTTTTTTGCTAAAACGGTTGTCTCCTTACCTGTTAGTCTTTAAAATTGAAGTGTTCTTTGCTTGCTATATGAAGGTGGATATGTTGATGGCAGTTACTGATGTATAACATGCACAGAATTCCTTTATCTTTGTAGTGTCGAGCGTTCTTATTTGATTGTTGCACAACTGTGAATAATGTCTTATTTATCATAGATGTATTATGGAACATCTTGTTGATTGTTTAGTTAATATTACTTCTCTCTAATCTTGCTTTCTCATTTTGGTTCCTTTTTCTACTAGTGTGAAATGACAGGTGTTGTAGTTGATGCGGGAGATGGGGCTACTCATGTTGTGCCAGTTGCAGAAGGTTACGTGATTGGGAGTAGCATAAAGTCTATTCCCATCTCAGGGAAGGATGTTACTCAGTTTGTTCAGCAGCTTATGAAGGTACTGCAGTCCTATTTTTATATATATCAAAGGTTAGATCACTTATATGATATAGTAGCAATTGCCAATGCTCTCATAGGTATTTGGAATTATTTAGTCAGGGGAAAGAGCAGGACAGTGAAGCATTCTTGCTTCTGCATCATGATTATTGGCTATATGTTTGTAAGACAATTTAGCTATGAGGCTCTGACATTTGTGTCATATATGAGGGGTTTTGATAGCTTCACAGTAGCTCTAGGATATCTGCTTCTTGGTTCTAAAGATGCCTTGTCATTTTAAGTTGTTGACACGATGGAATTCTTTAACCTTATTAATAAGCTAACCTGCTAATTAGCATCAGATAAGTTCAAGTCCATTAGATTCTAGCTATAAGTATAGTTTGAGCAGATTTTCATTACAAGCTGTAGTGTTGCAAATTTATCAAAGCTTGTTTATCAATTATGCTTTGTTTATGTCTTGTGGTTTGTATTTCTTCTTGCATGTTAACAAAGGTAATTGCAGTATTTTGTTGGGATCTAACTGAAAATATACTAACTTATAGCTTTTTGGTGATTGAAATCTTGATTGTGTTAGATGCTCATGCAGGAAAGAGGAGAGAATGTACCTCCTGAGGACTCGTTTGAAGTTGCACGTAAGGTTAAAGAAATGTATGGCTACACTTGCTCTGATATTGTTAAGGTAAAATTGTATTTATGCAACATGTTTTGAAAAAGTAGTCCTGATTTGCTAGTTCATGCGTAGATGAAGTGTTTTAACTTATTAAAGGAGAGGTGAAATCTGATTAGATAGCTTAGTGAAAACTGAAAAGTTAAGATTGTTTCCTTTCAAGGAAAATTAAAATTGTTTGATATCATACTAAATAGTGAACACCTGTAACGTGCGGTGCTAAAATATGCATGAATTACCTATGACTAAACTAGTCAGAAGTTCCAAGATATCTGCTTGAAAGTGGAAATTACACACACATACGTGGGGAAAACAGTACTGAAACGAATTTGAAATGCAGACAAATAATTATTATTGTGATCATTGTAATGGAATTGCAATAATCATTAATTTCCTGAAGAACGCCTTTGTTTTCCTGATAAATACATGCTTCAAGGTGTCCATGATGAATGATGCTCCACATTTTGAATTGGACTGAAGTCACTAATACGTGCCGTTTCATATGGGCAATACACATTATTGCCAACTCTAAAGCCCATAATTGAAACTAGGGGCAATTTCATATAATTGCCATAAATCCTTCTAAATATCATATTTATGCCCTATTCTTGAATATAATCAACCTGATCCTGGTAATCTTTGAACCATTTTGAAGTAGTCCATGCAATTAAAATTTTAAATTTTTAACAACCCTTAACTAGAGTTAAACTACCCTAACCAAATAACATAAACCCTCTCTCTCTCCCTCTTGGGTAAGGTGTTTAAGGTTTAAGATTACTTTAATTCTAAATCCCAAACACTAAACCCAAAATCCTAGACCCTAAACTCTAGTTAATGACTGTTAACGATTTAGCACCTTTTAATAGGGGTGGGTTAATTTGAAATGGTTAGAAATTTATGAGGGTTTGTTTGATATAGTTAACAATTGGATGGTAAATATGATATATGGAAAGACTTATGGATTTTGTATGAAATTATCCCTTCGATGACTAGGGAACTACATAAAGAAAGGAGATTGGAAGCCAAACTACCATTCTGTTGTTCCCCATTCTGGGAAAACCTACCTTCCTGCTTCATTATCAATTTGCTCCTTTGTTCTGGATATGTGAGGGTTGGAGATTTGGAAGGTTGTGTTCCACCCGCCCCAATATTACCCAAATTTCTTTGGTTCATCTATCTGACAAATAGATTTCATGAAGGTGTCTTGGAAGTTGTCCTTGTGAAAGAGAAATATGATGTACTGATTTTAAGGAGCCACTACCTAATCATTTTGTGTGAGTGAATTAGTTGATAAGTTGGGCTTATGGAATTGAAAGTGGAGAGGCATCTTTGTGCATGTATATGTTTTTTGAGAATGCTTTTTTTTTGTGAGGGTGGTGAGAGCGGATTGGAACATCCTCCCTGATTTTTCTTCTTGAAAATGATCATTCAAGTGTCCTGTTTGAAACATGGTGGTACTTTGCGAACCATCCTCTTCTTGACATTTGTTTTACATTTTCTGCTGATATTCCTTCTAATTGATCAGATTTTAGGATTCTCATATGCTTAAGATTATTACGGGCATACTTAAATGGTGAAAGATTTTAATGTTCTTCTTGAGCCCTGTGTCTTAAGTTTAGCCAGATATACTGCTCATCTATTAGGATTTTTGTTCCATAAATTGTTTGAATATGCTAAGTTTTTCTTTTTGTTTGAATCTACTTTAATAATATATCATCTAGGTTATATTCAGAAATTTGTATTAAACTGAAAGCAAGTTTAATTGCCAGAAACATTCGTTACTTAAATCAGATAATCTTATGAAAGTATTTCTTTCTTATGGTTTCAGGAATATAATAAGTATGACAAGGAACCTAGCAAGTACATCAAGCAGTGGTCTGGCATAAAGCCAAAGACTGGAGCACCTTACAAATGTGATATTGGATATGAACGTTTTCTTGGACCTGAGGTTGTTTTCTTGATCTATTTGATTTGAATTACCTGTCAGATGATCTGTTTTGGCTCATATGTGAATTCTTTGTGCATTATGTCTAATTCTAATATATGTTTTGAGACTGTACAAATAATTTTTCTTTCATGAAAGTACAAATAAATATTTGTATGCCTGTTTATGAGTTCTCAATTCATAGAAACAAGAGCAGCAAAGCCTCAATTCTTACCTAGTTGGGGTCAGATACTCCAATACTCAACTACAAGGATATCTCAGTTATTCAGTTCTATATGAAACAATAATTTCTCTGAGCACACGTAATTTGAAGTTATTCTTAATGGACCTATATCAAGTCATTTTTGATCTTTTACCCTCTTTTTTAATTTCGTGTTTTGGATCTCCTATATGTCAGCTGTAACATGTCCAAACCACTTTCAATGGCCGTCCTTCATCTTATCTTTTGGTGTCACCCACTCTCTTTGATACAATCATATCTAATACGATCCACTTTAGTGTGACCATTTATCCCTCTCAGCATCAACATCAAAGTTACACTAATTTTATTGTTATTATGTCATTTAGCTATCTATTGTTAGCCTAGAAGAATTAGAAACCTTCACTTCAACTTGATAGACATCCACTTTTGCATATAATTCATGATGCATTCCCCTGTGTTGACCATTCTGCCCTGATTCTTTTGTTAATTTTCTTCTCTATACTTTCATCGCCATGGATGATAGACTCGTGGTATTTGAAGGTCTTACAAAATGGAACTATTATTTCATCTAGTCTCACATCATTGCTATTTTTCAGTATCACCGAACTTACAATGCGTGTATTCTATATTCTGCTAATTTGAATCCCTTCATTTTTTAAGATGCTACCCCAAGTTCTCACATGATGATTTCCCAGTATGATTCTCAGTTCGCCTTCATAGTATATGACAACTATTGCTACATTTTTCCTTATACTCTTGTCTATTAGGGTGATATCTGTGGTTCTTCACGTTTATATTATCAGTGATCATAGCTTGTTGACATTAAATTGATTCATTATGTTTATAATCCTATCCGAGGTATGTGTAATAATTAGTCATCGTTTTCTCTTTAAATTTGAACATATGATGCTCTGAATGCATCTTGTAATATTTGATAACCCTAATGTTCACATTTATGGTTTCTCGGAAATTAACTCTCTCTCAACTGGAATAAATGCCAGGAGTTTTCTGACTTTTGTATTGTCGTGCAGATTTTCTTCAATCCTGAGATATATAGTAGTGACTTTACCATTCCTTTACCAGCTGTGATAGATAAATGTATTCAGTCATCACCTATTGATACGAGACGAGCTTTATATAAGGCATGTGATTGAAATATTTGACCTATTGAAATTTTTACCACCTTTAACATATCGGTTTGCATGAATTCCTTGCTTGAATTCGGTATTTTCTGCTGCATTCAGAATATAGTTTTATCAGGAGGGTCTACCATGTTGAAGGATTTTCATAGAAGGCTGCACCGAGACTTGAAGAAGATTGTGGATGCTCGTATTGTTGCTTCCGATGCTAGACATGGTGGAGAATTGAAGGTATTAACAAGTCAGATCTTGTAGTGGCTTTTTTTCAGTAGCAAATGGACTGATGGTTTCTTTTTTGGTTTCAGTCTAAACCTATTGAAGTTAATGTTGTCAGTCATCCCATACAGAGGTTCGCAGTTTGGTTTGGGGGTTCCATATTGGCATCCACGCCAGAATTTTATGGGGTATTTTCTCTTTACATCATTTTCAATTAGAATATTTGAAGTGCAATTAAAGAGCATGTAAGCAGGCAATGTCACATTTGTATGATTTTTGCTCAAATAGATTGGAGTAAAGAATTTATTGTTGTTCTTTTTTTATGAAGGCTATATTGTTGTTGTGAATTAGACTTGATAACAACTCGGCACAAAATAAATAAATAGTCTCAACCCTCTTCTAGCAGTGGTTCATGATGATCTCTTCCCATTGATGAGTAGTGCAAATCTTTGTCCTCTAACACATATTTATTCAATGCATCAACCTATTCAAGAACCACTACCGTTGGAGCATGCTGTCTAAAAATTCCCAGCCTACCCTATCGTAGGTTTGTTCTGTGTTAACCTTTATCATCATAAATCTATCCCCGGAATTATTTTTTTGCAATTTGTGAATTATCTCTTGTGCCAATAGGCAGTTATCTTATATTTGTTGGCCAGGTATAAAAGCCCCTTGATCTAACGCCATAAGTGGGACAATGTGAGTCCTATAGATTAGAACTTTATGTTATTCCAAACTGATACAACTTTGGCTAGGTTCTTGCAGAACCCATTAGGGCTTGGAGCACACTTAGCTCGGCTTACAAGCGTTAAATTTGCATGCTTAAGATCACAATTATGTACATCACATCCTTCAATGATCCTATTTACAGTTCTACCTGAGACTACTTGAAGATGGCATTTGATCATATCTATCACTCCATCAGCCATTTGAATTTTGGTTTCGATGGTTTTTGATGAGTGTGCTCTTCCCTCTCCTACATTCCGTTGGATTGTAGCTGTGGCCCTTTCCCAGCTGATTTACTTCCAGTTGAGATCTTCCGTTGGGTTTGTACTGTCGGGCATCCTCCAGGAAAAATCAGTTGCTGCTACAATCTTAAAAAATGTTTTTCGCTCCTCAAGTGGTGTTCTCCTGGCTTTCTTCTTCTTCCCGTTCATAATTTGGTTCTAGCCATTGATCTCAGTGTACTCCTCTACACATGGACGCCTGCAGCACATCCTCCTCTATGGCTTTTTGCATTGAGGGCTGATGTTTCCACTCTTCCATCTCATCGCTGAGGCTTTTACTCTCACTAAAAGTGCTGTTCACCGGTCCAGCTTGCTCGGTTTTCATGGAGGGGAGCAGACTGTCTGCCCCATCCTGTGCCTTCATCTGACTGCTTACGACCCTCTAAATCAGCCACCACTCGTGCTGCACAGCATCCCTCCATCTCTGCCATGGTGAGGTGCTCCAAGATACATTTCTTTTTTCAAATTATAATTTTTCCTTTCCAGTTCTAAATTATCCCGCGGCCTTGCTAATACTGAGGCTCGTTCAGCCTTTTATCGAACTTAATGTGTAATAGCCATTTGATGAAATGCAGATAAGTTAATCTCTCTCAGTTATTCATTTCCGTAGATTTCTTATATTTGTAACCTATGATTCAGAGGCACTCTCCTTTTGTTTTTTTTTTTTATAGGTATGCCACACCAAAGCCGAATACGAGGAACATGGGGCGAGCATTTGTCGAACAAATCCCGTCTTTAAAGGTATGTACTGAAATGGCTAGAGTTTCGCTCTTTCAAAAGGAATCAATACAAACTTTTTCAGCCAATCTCAGCCCCATTACTTATACGAGTTTGTACAAATACATGCTGTATCATTTGTAAGCCCTGCAAATCTGATTATTGTCAATTGATTTTATTCTTTTTTGTGAAGCAAGCAGTTCTGTCGCTCATACTACACCGATTTAGCAATATGTTGTAGCCTACCCTAATGAGCAGGGCTAAATTTAAAAATTATATAAAAAATTTGAATATTAACTATTATATATATATTAATATTAAAAAAAATAATTTAATAAAATTTGAGATAATTAATTT
>JAEMOT010003072.1:70107-160183 GCA_019297695.1 Apostasia ramifera | reverse complement strand
ATATAAATATTTATTTAAATGTGATTTTTTAAAAGAAAATTCATTTGTCTAAAGAGCTCATTGTTAATTAAAAATATTTATACTTATAAATTTAACAATAAAATTTATAAGTTCTTGTAATAAATTTTTAAATTTTTTTTTTTAAAAAGTAGCCTCGCGACAAGCGACTCCTGCTAAACATAAGTCGCCCGTACGCTGGGAGACTTTTTAATTAACGGCAGCAGTTAATGTCGTTCGAAATTTACTCTTTTTGTTAATTTTTTTAATTATATTTATATTATTAATTAGTTAATTAAAAATATTTTAATTAAAAAAATCATCTTTAAAAGTGTGCCTCTAATGAAGAATGATATAGTGATATTATCTTATTATTAAAAAAGAATGTTTTAGTAATTTAGGGAGCGTTTGGTTCATTGTTATCTTGAAGTTATATTATGTAGTTCAGATGTCATCACATTTAAATGTCATCTTTTGATTAATAATTTTATAATTTAATAGAAGATTATTTGTAGATGTTATTAAACTAAATAATTATTTTCTCTAAATAACATAATATAACATCAAATTAACATTGAACCAAACGCCCTTTTAGTGTGAACATTATTTGAAAGCTAAATTGAATGCTAGATCAAATTAAAATCTATTCAATTTAAATGAGCTAACTAATAAGTCATTTTAATTGTTTGAGCTTTTTTTATAGGACTTGAGATCAGATCGAGCCAGCTCGAGATGTGTTGAATTTAAAAAGAACAAATAATATAATATTATATAATTATATATATATTTTATTATATAATGTAATTGAGGCTGCAGTGGTTGGTATTTGCTTCTATTATTGCATGGCCTGACTTCGGATATTAACTTATGCATGCAGTTGTTTTTTTTTTTTTTTTGAAATACTAGAAGTTAGGGTAACATTGTGAGATTGCAAAGGTAATTGGGAAATGTCTCCTTTATAAGTTTTAGTATGAAAAACATTACTTATCTTTGCTTCTTAAATTAAATTTCAATTATAAAATTAAATATTTAAAATATTATTTATTTTAAGTTAACTTAAAATTGATGAATTTTAATAGAACTAAATTAATCTGAATATAAGCTCTATAGCATATTGATTATGCATGTTATCTATTATTCTTCATTAGAATTTTATTATACATTTTTAAATATTAATTAACTCATTATAATTTAAAATTTTAATACATAAATTATTTAATAAATAATTAGTATATTAAAGTTTTAAATCAAGATTAATTAATTTATGATTTAGTTATTGAGCTTACAAATTATAATATCTTTTTTATGTACGTACTAGTACTGCCCCATGCAAGAAACTTTTTATATATATTTTTTAAAATAAAAAAACTAATTATACTAAAATTAATTAATGATTAATAAATCATNATAAAATTTAAAAAAAAAAAGATAGTTTATTTTCTATATAAATAAATTTGATTAATATATATTTTATACAATAAATTATACTATATTTATGAAAATACGGATGACTTGTTAAATCTAATTGAGCTCAGTTCGAACTAATTAATTCGTGGGATTGCATCACATTTTCGAAAATTCAATATACCTTTTAAATCTACAGTAAGCAATAACCATAACAAGTTAAAAATAATTTGTTGTTTTATATCATAATTTTATTAATCTACCATATTCTATTAGCTTGCTTTTTTTTAAAGTCATTTTACTCCAATTTATCTTCTGTCGCTCATAAATAAGCATATTACAGTACTTATTTAGCTCTACCTTTTTCTTATTCTGCAAACTCTTTAGGCTGGTAATTCATATGCCATGTGCAAAATATAAAAAATAGTGAACATAGAAATTATATTATGTATATAAATTGTTCCTTTTAATTAAGCTAGTTTATAAACTCATTTATGACATTTATTTTTGAAAACATTTTTTTAATAAAATCAATGAAAGCAAGTCATTCTTATATTATGCGAAGGAATGAATTTCGCCAATGCGAGATTTCTGAAATCTTTCCTTCTTTAACATGATGTTGTTCAATTGCTTTAGCGTAATTTAAAAAAACCTAAATTGATTTTTATTTCTTAAAAAATAATATAAAGTTTGTGCTGTAAATAAATTATTTAACTTGATTTATTATTTTGTTGTACGGAGGGAGGAGTGGCATCAGAATGGCAAGTAAATAAGTTTTTCATGCAGTATATTTTCGAAAATTCAATATACCTCTTAAATCTACAGTAAACAATAACCATATTTAAACAGAATAATCTAATTCTGGCTAATTATAACCAATACCAGTAATTCACTAGCCCTGGGCCCCACTCACCACCTCCAAAACCCAACTGAAAATAACCAGCCCTCCTTCCCTCCCCCCAACCCCACTATATATTCTCCCCCTCCCCCAACACCTTACACCCTCCACTCTCTATATATCCACCCTACAGAGCAGTCTTCTTCCTCAGCGATGGCTGCAGGGTCTGCCGCTGCCGCCCTCATCCTTTCCCTCGCCTTTCTCGCCGCCTCAGCCCAGCCGGCCGCCCCCGGCTCCGGGTCCTTCGACATATCCAAGCAGCCCGGATTCGAGGACTTCGTGCGGGAGGCGACCAAGGCCACTGGCCACGCCCCCAAGGACATGAACGCCTTCATCGATAAGGTCAACCGCGACATCGCCGCACAGGCCGGAGCGGGGTTGCCCCTCGACCCCGCCCTTGTGCAGAAAGCCCGTTCTGCTGACCGCTCAGCAGTTGTTCCCCCTGCTCCGGCCAATGCTCCGGCCAACTCACCCTCGAACTCTCAGGCGATTGCTCCGGCGGCTAACGGGGCCTCCTCCGTCGGCCTCGCCGGCCTGACCGGCGTGCTCGTGCTCGCTGCCGCTGCATACTTCGCTTGATCGTTATATATGTATACTGCTCGGACGCAAATTAAAAACTGATGTTGATATTTTGAAGCTCGGCTTCCTGCATGCTGCCATGCTGGTTAAGATACTTATAATCTATATGTCAACTAATCATTTGATTATTCATTCCAAGTTTGTATTTTTATGTGTGGGTCCACTCGATTTTTTTTGCGTACAATCTGTAAAATGTCGTGTTTTGTCATAAGTTCTATGTACGCATGCTTTAGTTGGATATATTTTCACGACTTATGTCTTGCATTCTGAAAGTCATGCACGCTCAGCATTTACTGTCGTTATGATTGTTCAGTCAGCATCAAAGTAACATGATATTTTAAAATTATGCCCAGCTAAATCTATGATGTAAATTAATTATTTATTGCTACAAAAACATCGATGAAAGAGGTAATTTTTTAAATGTCGTATCTTCTATAATGCTATGGTTTGGTGCTAGTTAATTGGATCCATATAAAAATATATCTCACAACTTGTAAACCTACAAATAATTGGCCTTAATTTAATTATAATGATTGCTTTGAGAACTAAAGGGAAAAAATTAATCTGAGCTGAATTTAACTTTCAAAAATGATTAATATACATATGTATTTATATTAAGATAATTCTTTTATGCACTTGACAAGATTATTTTTCACCGTCATCCTCATCAATTTTTAGTTTACTCATCGATGAATCTTCATCGATGAATAACAGAGTTAGCCACTGCCATATTCGAACCAAGTTTGTGTAGTTCATCTTATTAGTTAGTGGATGGTCCTTCCTATTGTGTTGTACCTCATTTTTTGGCCTGTCACATATTCATTTCTGCTCTCTTCACCCACATGACTGGATTGGGCTTAGGCCCAATCAAACTCATTGTGGGCTAGAACCAAGTCAAAGGCCCAAAAGGTTAAAATTGATTTGTTATTATGCATATTTATATACTATGTAAAGTAAAATTGATAATTATATTACAATAAGATAAGTTGCATATAGATTCTTTAAATTTTAGAATTTTTGTGATAATTTATACAATTCAAATTATAGCACTAATTAAATCTCTGAGGCCTTTGATCTTTTAATGTTAGTCCACAGGTTTTGAATTGTAACGCATAAGTTTTTGAGATTGGAGATCTATTTATTTTTATTTGATCTCTTTATATATTAATATTTTGCATGCTTGATCCAAATTTAATACAATATTGTACTTCACAAAAAGACCACAATATAACAATTCATCAATTTTAAGTACATAAATGCTATTATTCAAAATCCGTAGATCAATGTGTAGAAAGCTTAGCGAGCAAAAAATTTTAAGATCGTAAGCATCTACATGCAATTTACCCATTTTGATGTAAATTTAAACATTTCTTTATATTATGATATTCTAATGTTAAGAATTATATATGTTGAATGATCAATTTATTGAGTTATGATCTTTTTGAGCTTTGCCAAACTAAAACCATCTGGATTGCTTAAATCTACGCTGCCTTTAAGAGATTTAATGAAATATAAACAATGAATTTGGTTTAAAACTTTTAAGATTAATACGTATATAAATTAATTTAATTGCAAGAATTTATGCGATGAAAAAACATATTGTTAAAACCTTTTCTAACACTCCTAGTCGAACAGTTCTCGTCAAACAGCCCACCACGAATAGCCCTAGTCGAACAGCTCTTCAAGGAGATATCATGAAATCGTACTCTCCGTACTACTATGTCAACTCAGCATTTAAGGTGGCATGAGAGTCCACTGCCTAATCGTCTTTTGCAAGAATAAATATCAGATGTGACAAACTGTACCTATTATGTCTCCTCTTCTCCAAGCTATAAATAAGAGGGAGGAGGAGAAACTCTGGGATTCTTTCTCGGGAGAGGTCACTCTCTCTTTCTCTCTTGTACTTATTCTCTTATTCGGTCTTCATTTAGAGACCCTCAAGCTTTGTAAGAGAAGGGATTCGATTATTGAATTTCTACATAAAAATTATCATATTATTTTATTCTATTTTGATATATTTTTTTTCATCAACACATATAATTAAATTAATATAAATGAAGAGGCAATTTAACACCCACGTGGTGGTGCATCTCTTTTCTAAAATAGGGATGGGGACTGCCACACAAATACAAAGCAAGGGTTGCTCACTTCCTTATAAGTCTCTGATTTGGACCTTCACTTCCTTTAGCACATGGTGGGGTCCCTCCAATGTTTCTTGCTATCTCATTGGATTTAGAGCGGAGAAATATGAGTTCGGAGAACTCACCATGTAAATTTTTTGTATACTAATTAAATGACGACAACTGATAAAGGACGGGCTCACTGCAGCTAGGCGTTATGATCAATATATTTGTTATAGATATAAAAGTACTTGTTATAAGCATAAATATATATAAATGTGCTTGTTATTAGAATTATAAGTATAAATATGCTTGTTATAAGTATAAATATACGCATTTTATGCCTATAACAAGCATATTTATGCCTATAATAAACACATTTATGCTTATAACAAGCACATTGATCATAGTAATTTATCAATTTTGTCATTTTATGAAAAGTAATAGTAAAAAATTAAACAAAATATTCTATTTAATAATTTTTTAAAAATCAAAAACCAAATATTAATTTTTTGAAATCCCGAATCTACGTGATATTAATCTTTAAACCAAGAACTCATGAGTAATTTATCTTATTTTTTAATTAAAGCTAAATTTTTAAATCATTTAGAATGCCTTAATGATTTTTGAACCAGCACAATTCCGACCTGTTTATTTAAAATTAACCTGATTTAATTTTAAATAGGCATACTATATCACAATTAATTTATTTTACATCTTACACATATATTAAAATAATAATTAATTTATATTATATCTCTCACATATCTCAATATAATAATTAATTTTATTTCACATTATTCATATTTTTTAATAAAAAAATATTTTTATTCAAATTTATTTTTAATTTATTTAAAAATTAAAAATTACCACAAATATGGGAAACTTTATTTCTTTCTTTTTTTTTTTGAAAATAGAAATTTTATTTTTATTAATGCATTCATTGGCAAAACCCTAATTCTAGGGCCCACCATCCTTTACGCATGAATGCCACCTGCATATTTGCCATTAATGATAAATGCCAACCAAATTATGGCATGCACTTCGCCGCATGCATGTATTCCCTTTTAATAAAGAAAAACAATGTTCCTATGGGTTTAATTAAATGTACTCATCAGGGTATTGATATCAAATCTCTATGAACATTACATGTTTAGATAGAAGGGATAATTACATACATATCACATTATTTCACTTTATTTATACATTACCTATTCATTCTTAGTTAATTACGCTATGCACACTCAAAATATTATACAATCTTACATACACACACTTTTACTTATTTTCATTATAATGAGCAATTATAATTTTTCAATAACCTAACTATAGTTAAGTTACAAAAAATCTGAACCGTTCATCATATTATTTTAAGAATATTTAAATATATTTTGAGTGAAAATCTTAAAACTTTGATGTTTAGGTTGTGGTAAGGGAAGGAAACATCTGCGACGTGAATTGATTTTAGGACAGATTAGCACTTTAGTGTGACATCGAGGAAGAAAAAAAATATGTACTATTAAGGATAAAAATATTATGTAATGATTTACTAACGAAATATTTTTTTTCAAATAGATTTTGACTAAATTTTAACTTAAGTATGTGTATGTAAGATTTTATAATATTTTGAGAATGCATAATATAATTAACTAAGAATTGATGGGTAACGCATAAATAAAGTGAAATACTGTGGCATGCAGGTAATTATCCCTAAACTTTGTCATCATATTTTTGAATTTAATTTGAGCATTTCATTCATTTGTTCTCAAATAATTTCATCAGCATTAATCTTTTTGCGTGCATGTGATTTAATACAAAATATTTTAAGTGTCAAAATTGTAGAAACTAATTATTTCTTACCATTTAAATATTCTACATTTTCAATTTTTTCGTCAATTTCATTGAAAATTTAGAATGACTCGACATTTATCTTTTTGACGATCGATCAATCTTATTGCATATATAGTGTGCCATATATTTAAATCAATAAATATGAATGAGAAGTTAATGACTATACACGTTTATAATTATGACCTTTCAAACTTACCGTTAGTGATCTATCACCATTTATGAATTCGTGATCGATATAACGAATGGCAACAAAAGATCAATATAATCTAACATCTTGTACTACATTTAATTACCATCGATCTAATTTTCTTTTTGATATTTTCACATAATAAACCTCCTCTACTAATTTTACATTTTTTATATTAATTTCAATCATCAGTGTGAGTACCATCCTTTACTGTTAAGCTTCGTTTAGTTCGAGATATCTTTTTAGTCCAACACAAATTTTAACTATAAAAATCATTTTTATTTCACATCCAATACAAATATGAATACTAGAATTAATTTTATTTTATATTTTATATATTTTTTAATATTAAAATAAGTTTTTTTTCTATTAGACAAAAAAAATAAAATATATTTTTTCTTATATTAAAAATAAAACTCGAATCAAACAAGGCCTTATGTATTGTCTTTTTCATCAATCTGTTGCACATGCATAAATAGTTTCTCTCTGTCTTATATATATATAGGAGAAAAAAATCATAATTTTAATTAATCTTGAGATTATAAAAACATTGTAATTTTAATTTTTTTTTAGAACCTCGCTTTTTTAATTGATCTCTCTTGATAGAAAATGTGAAATTTAATTTTTTTTTACTAGTTTGAACCATTCACGCATTTTAAATGATTATTATAGCCTTCTATTCTTACTATATTTTAAATTTTTAAAATTTAATTTTTTTCATTTCTTTTTTCTTTGCTTTAAAAATTTAAACTAACAATCATAAATATTAATATTTCAAAATTATTTTTTAAAAATTTAAAAGATTAATAAATGTGAATAATTTTATGACACAATAATAAAAAATTAAAAATTATGTCTTAATTAGGATCTAATGATAAAGTTTTTGTAATTTCAAGAACCCAAATCGAAGTTTTTAAAAATTGGTACTAATTTGCAACACTCTTGCAACCTTAAGAGCCTAGATGCAATTTATCCATATATATGTTTCTTTTTTGTTCACATAAAATCATAATGTGAAAGAGGTACCTAAGTAATGCCCACCTTCATAAAAAATAATAATAAAAATAATTAATGGCCTCCTATATGCATCTCCAATGAATTAATTTTCAAAATATTGGACCAAATTATTACTTTGTCTCCTATAAATACAGTTTTATCGCTTCGCCTCATTTGGCTCGAGGCAATATTTTTACCCAACACATATTTCAGCTATAAAAATCAACTTTATTTCACATCTAACATAAATATAAATATTAAAATTAAAATTATTTCACATTTTACATACTTTCTAGTATTAAAATAAATTTTTCTCTTATTAAATAAAATAAAATAAATTTTTTTTTTTCTTATCAAAAAAATAAAGCTCGAATCAAACCAAGCTTTTTAAATTAGCATCTTGCATGTTCAAGAGGAAACAAAATAGTAAAAAAAATTCTCCACACCATAAAAATGAAAAATTCAATTATAAATATATCATCACTATTATCCAAAAGATATTCAAATCCTATGCTTTTTCTTATCATATATATATATATAAACCATATAATTAATAATTTATACAGCACATCTTATATATATAAAATAAAAGAAAAAAAAATATTATATTTATATATATATATATATATATATATTTTCCTCATGCATGCATGAAGCGAGTGATTGATCGATGGTTGAGCTTGAAGAAGATCATGATTGAAGATGATCAGCAGCTCCGGCCCTTCGTGCAGGAAAGAGCTCCGGCGGCGGTGGTGATGGCTCCGACGAGAGACGAGGATTTGGCGCCGAGGCTCGACGCCTTAGCGTAGCTGGACGAGGCTACGAGGCCGGAGGGCGTGAAGAAGGCTCCGTTCAGCATCATGTCCCCCTCCGACCTCCAGTTCCACTTCCTCCACTCGCTCTCCGGCGCATCCTCCCTCTTCGTCACCTTCACCGTCCATTAATCATCTCAAGTCAGACGTACGGTTCAGATCAAACCTCACATGTAAATTCATTTTAATTATCAACGTAAATAAATCTTAGGCTATTATTTGCATACCCTTTTTTTATGAGATTAAAATATTTTTTTCTTAAAAGTTAAACCTAAGAAAAAAAAAATAAACTTTCGGATTTATAAACACTTCTCAAAAAATCACTTTATATAATTTGAGATAAATCTATCCTAATATATGTATATAATGTCTACTAATATATATCCTAAATAGTAATTATAATTATATTGTTATTACATAATTTCAAATAGGGTAAATTGCACAGGGTCCCCTAAGGTTAGAATGGTGTTGCAAGTAGGTCTCATATTTTGAAAAGTCTAGATTTGGATCCCCGAGTTTGTATTTGCATTGTCATTTAGTCCGTTAGTTTAAATATCGCTTTTTTAGATAGTCCAATTAGACAGTAACGGTTAAATTTAACTGTTAGTCATATTTATATGAACCAAAATGTCCTTATAACTCTTTCAAAATTTTTTAAAATAATATGGAGAATGAGTAAAAATTTTGAGGGTAAAATAGTAAAAAGCCAGCAAATTTCAGAAGTGGGACCAAATAACAGCGCAAACACAAACTCGGTGACCCAAATCTATAATTTTCAAAGCATGAGACTTATTTGCAGCGCCATTTTAACTTCAAAGGCTCCCGTGCAATTACCCTTTCAAATATATATAATATATGTATTAGTACTAATTATTGTACATATATGTCAAAATTTTATTAATTATATACATATAATTATTATTTTTAAAATAAATATATAATAAAATTAATCATACACAAAAAATATAACAAACACATCAATAAAATATAGATTATATTTATTAATAGTATTCATATAATTTAAAATATATAGTTATATACATATATATGTCTCTCATAATTTAAAATAATTACAAATTAAAGCATCAATTGACTATATAATATAATAATTTCTACTAAATAGTTTTATTTTTAACAAGTTCATTAAATTAAAAAAATATATATCATAATAAAGTGAAGCATAATTATCAATTTAATGCAACTCTGAAATTAATTGAAGTTGAAAAAAATCCATCATAAACTATGATAGAATGGCCAACTAAGTTATATATATCAAAGTTAGATATTTACATATATTATTCTATATTTTATATATATCATGTTATAAATGCATATATAATTATGAACTTGATTATAGACTTTCTATATATATCAAGTTAAAAAAAAACTCTTCATCTTATTTATAGAAAGAAAGATCTAATTATTCATATGTTTGTAACTATGTGTGTATTTAGAATATAAGATGCTATATATAAATATTTAATTTTAAAAATTAAATAAGTAAAATATTATTATACAATAAATTTAGAAACTATTTGAATAATTACTGGCTTGTTTGGGTCTAGTACTAGTTCTACGCAATACCAAAATGATATTCGATTAAAAAACTAACAATGATAATAAATAAATTTTTATTATATTTTACACAATTTTAATATAAAAAAAACTTTATTTTATTTCATATAGTCAATCATTTTCAATAAAACTATCAACTTTATTTTATATTCTTAACGAATGAATTATTTTGATTTAGGATATGAAATAAAGTTGATAGTTTTATTAAAAGTGATTGAGTATATGAAAAAAAAATATATATTAGAGTTTGTGTAGAACTAATATGATTTTTTTTTTAAATTGAGTACCATTTTGATTTTAGGTAAATCCAATATGATTCTGGAGTCAAACAGGCCTGTAGCATCCCGTGATTCAAATATAAAAGTATTGTTCGTTTTGGTTTTAGAGAACTGTTTGACTTGAGTATTTCCTAGAAGATCACCCATTCCAATACTACTTCAGCCCAAACATGCTTAACTATAGAGTTTCTTATTATTGACCTCACGATTTTGCCTCAAAAAGCTTCTTTACTATTTAAAATCACGTTATTTATTTATACAATTCAGAATTTTTCTCTCTTTTTGATGCAAGATAATTCATTCTTATGCCCCTCTCATTACTCATTATTCAGCCTAAAAGCCTGTCAGGAGCCGCATTTTTTCTTAGTGATTTTTTTTTTTAAGATATCACCCGACGATTACTTTTCACTCTTACAGGCGTTACAAGCCCCCTCAAATTAGAAGGAAATGAACGAAATGAAACCTCCTAAAATATGAGCCCATACATTTATATTTATATATATATAATATAATTTGAGGCTCATAAATATTAATCAAAGCATATAGTGGTAATATGGTACCACTAATAAATGAAGAAAAAAAGACAAAAAAAAAAATTCAACAATTTCCCTTCCACCGACTTCATTAACTCAGCCGGCTCAGTATATGCCTATGGACAGATTGCATCCTCTTACCGACAAAATCCATATTTCCTTATCAGACCTTTATTATTTACATAACAACACTAAAAGTGCAAAAAAATTTAAAGGCATGGACTAAAATGCAAATATTTAAAAAAAAAAAAACTCACCTCCTTGTTGAAGCGGTCGTCCGGCGCCAAGTAGCGATTCCCCTGGCTGTTGATCGTCGGCGCCGCGCTGCCGCCGATGGCGTACATTTCCCAGTGCGTATAATCGTTGTTCACCACGTGGAAATACCCATGCCTACACCTGCAATTTTTATTTAATTAATTCCGTTCTTTTTTTAAAAAAAAAATTCATCAAAAAAATAAAAAATGCACTGCAGATTTTGTCGTAATATTTTAATAACAAATAACAGTATGTCGGAGATTTAGTCATTACATATATTTTCAAAATGATATAATCGGCGTTGATTGCGAAGCGACAATAATGAGTGGGGGACATATAGAGTGCAACTGTACACGACTTATGTGTTTGCAGGACGCACGGTGACGTCGTGTACAGGATCATGACTTACGGCACTTGCGTACCGTTTATGACATAATCTTGGGCGGCTGTGGTACTTAAAAAATGTTGAATTTGACCCATAGGTGTTGGTGCGTGTTGGGTGTGTAATTTAATAGTTGAATTGATTGTCATTCCTATCAACTTAAGCTTTTAAGAAAGTTGATAGCACCAAAGAACAGGTTTCGGATTTAAATCTTAACAGTACATTGAGAAAATTAAAATTATTAGAAAAAACAGTAACTGAATGATCTGAGCATGACTATCATTAGCTTAGTATCAACTGATATAATCTTAAGTGAATGTGTCATCGTCGAAAGGAAAGTTATATTTAACCCGTGAACACTAAGTGCATAGTATATATAATAAATGAATTTAGTTATGTCATTTTTATCGACTTAAATTTTTAGGAGAGACAATAGTCGTGAATAGTCGTGTATATTTATGACTAATTTAATATATAGATAAGTCAAATAAGTCGACGTGAAGTATACACGGATGACATAAGTTATGTACAAGATCACGAATTATAGTGGTTGTGTATCGTTAATTTGCACATGCACTCAGTTTTCTGTTGATGTAGATATTTAGTCGAGATGAAATTATGATATTTTAAAATTTTATTTAAATTTATAATTATAATTATTTATATTAAAAATTATGACTTTTAAATTGGGATGAGAGTATATATGAATTTTGATATCGTGTTGAATCTCTGGTTATCAATAAGTTGGAGAGGAAGAAGAGGAATGGAGGATTGAAGACTGAAATCAATTAACCTCGGAATCCTCTGAACGAGGCCGTCGCCGAAGTGATTGAAGGCAATGGTGACCTGCATATTCTTGTCCTCCATGAACTCGTCGCTGTGCCCCATGAGCATCACCTTGTCGTGCCGGCTCATGTAATTGTTGGAGATGGTGATCGCCGTCGATCCCCTGATGGCGTCGACGAGCCCGTCGTGGCAGCTCGACAGCGAGCAGTGGTCGACCCACACGTGGCTGCCGCCGAAGATCGAGACGCCGTCGCCGTCGGAGATGGTCCGCCAGCCAAAGTGCTCCGGCGAGTCCCGCACGTACGCGTTCCCGCCGGGCTGGCAGTCATGGATGTGGAGCCCGTGGATGATGATGTTGGAGACGTACTGCACGGTGATGCAGGGGCCGCCGGCGATGTGGACCTCGGCGCCGCGGCCGTCGAGGGTCTTGCGGGAGTTGAGGATGAGCTCCTCCTTCAGGCGGACGACCATGTCGCGCTCGAAGATGATCCAGAGGGGCTCGTTCTGGATCGCGCCGTAGCGGAGGGTGCCGGGCTTGGGGTTCACCGGGTCTTCGTCGCCGGCGTCGGTGACAACGTAGGTGGCGCCGCCCTTGCCGCCGAGGGCATTCCTGCCGAACCCAATGGCGCAATCGGCGAGCCGCTGCCGGTTGCTCTCCCAGTTCGGGTCGCAGCGCCAGCAGTCGTCGATCGGGTTTCCGGTGGCGCAGGAGAGGAAGCCGAGCCGCCGCCTTGAGGCATTGATGCTCCTGAAATCAGAACAATTGGCTCAATTCGAATTCGAGGTCCCTATTTTAATTTACATTTTATTTAAGTCCTTTAACCATCGTTCCAAAATACTCGACAAATTAGTTCTTCAGTAAGACCATGCACTGTGCATGATATATTTTGTTCACATTTGAATTTTGATTAGAATCGATTAACTTAACTGGAGAAGAAAAATTTAAATGTGGAGTTGAGGTTGGGTTAGCTCGAAATGAGCTTGACGTTGAATACCTATGAACTTCTTCAACCACGAGCTCAGGGTCAGGGACGGCGGCGGCGGCCGGCAGTGGAGTGCGGAAGGAGGAAGCGTGGGAAGAGAGGAAGGAGATGGAGACGAAGAAGATGAAGAGCTGAGCAGCCATTTCCTCCTGACGATCTCTGTAAAACAGAGTGAGAGGGAGAGTGGAGCTTAAATAGGAGAACGGTGCGGCCCACTGAGTCGCGTGATTTCGGCAAATTTATTGCGAGATCACGTGAGGTAGTTTAGGTCGTTAAGTCAGGGGAGATGAGATTACAGAAGTCGTTTGCATCTGCTCGAAACAGGGGAGAATGAAAACAGAGCATGAAGAAACAGAGCATCTCGTGCTCTGTTTTTGAACAGAGCTCTCGTTGGATTTAAAATTAATACTTTATATATTCACATTCATATTTAATAAATTACACATATCACCAAATATACTAAAATTACTATAACAAAAAAATATATACAAATTACTTTAATATCAAAATCATAATATATTTAGTATAACATTTTTAGTATTTTTTTATCTTAAAAAAAAGCTCGAACGGCTAAAAATGGGGGAAATTGGGAGGCATAAATGAGGCAGAGAAGGAAGAAGGGTACTTCAATAGGGCTCACATGGGAGCAATCAGTGCAGTTAATGAAGGATCATCCACTTGCTGATATAATTACAGGTAGGGCGACATTTTATATGGAAAATTAAAAATCATTCAATATTTTTTCGTATTTTATTTTATTTAAAATTAACCCGATTTTCTAACGAATAAAAGTTATTTTATTTAAATTTATTGTTAAAAAAAGAAAGGTAAATTGCAGAGGAGCCCCTGGGGTTAGAATGACGCTGTAAATAGATCTCACATTTTGAAAAGCCTAAATTTGGGTCTTCGAATTTGTGTTTGCAAGGTCATTTGGTCCCTTAGTTTAAATATCACTTTTTTGGATAGTCCAATTAGATAGTAACGATTAAATTTGACTGTTAGTCATATTTATATCAACCAAAATGACCTTATGACTCTCTCGAAATCCTTTAGAACAATGTGGAGAATAAGTAAAAAATTTGAGAGTAAAATAGTAAAAAAACCATCAAATTTCAGACGTGGGACCAAACAACAGTGCAAACACAAACTCGAAGACTCAAATATAGGCTTTTCAAAACATATGACCTATTTGCAGCATTATTCTAATCTCAGGGACGCCTGTGTAATTTACCCAAAAAATAAAATCAATTCAATTCTAAATCAACTCAATATATATGAAAATGTACATATTTTCAATTTCTTAAATTATAAATATGTACCTTTATGTATATAAAAGGCATAAGAAAATAAATACCTATATATAATTTAAAAGTGAATTTATGGAATGATATTCTAAAATTCTATTATACCTAATATGCACAATTAGGTTTGATTAAATTCAAAAATTGTCTTAAAATAAAAAAAAACTAGTCTGCTCGAATCAAACTTAATTTAAAATTGAAAATATTAATTTCGAGTTGAGCCCAACTCATTTGAGATCGACTCAAAGCCAACCCCGAATTACAGGTTTCTTTCATGCTTTCCTTAATTTTGTGTTAGTGATCGGCGTTAAAGAGAACTTTGAGAAGAGAAGGAAGAAGACTATGATTTATATGAAAAACACTTAGAAAGAAAGCTTTCAATATCACCGCAAAAGTTCTTCGATGGATTGCGTTAAATTCAAAGTAGAGAGTTTCGATCAATGAAAACTAGTCGAGAATGTAAGCGACAACATAGATAACCCTCTAACTTTTAGTCACTAACAACAATAATAATGATTGGCGGCTAGCAAGGATTTGCTACTCATAGTCTTGGGGATAATAATGGCGAGATGATCATTTGATTGTAGAATAATGCACTTGGCGACGTAGAGGTGATCGGATGATTGCCTGCCTAGGAGTGTCGAGGTTGCACTAAAGTGTTAGACGAATTGGGATATCTATTTAGATATAATACTTAGGATGTTACTTATAAGTAGATTCTCCAGCAGTGCCTATCGATTAAAATCAGTAATACTTGGTGTGCGCCTTTAAAAGCTGCCACATATGACGAATAGTTGAAGTCACGACCTTCCAATTCTCAAAGTGTCGGACATTTTAGAAGTGGGCAAGGAGACAAAGGTCGTTATCCTCTAAGACTGTGCAATTGCTTCAGTGTCCTAGAGGTTGGATGATAATATCAAAGAGATTCACGATATGTGTTAGTTTTTCATGATGCCATTAAGTTATAATATACAATAAATATAAGTTTAACAAAAAAATCGGATATAATATATATTATGTGCATAATAAATATTTAAATAACTCAAAAATTAAATAACTTTTAGCCGATTTAAACTCAAAAATTTTAAAATTGAGTTAAAGTTTTTGAGTTCTAGTCGACACAAACTCGCTCAAACTCATCGTTGTCAACCCTTGGCATATATTATTATTAAAAAAATGGCAAATTACACTAGGTCTTTAAGTTTAACGCTTAATATCGCGCAGATCCACGTTTTTAAATTTATAACATCGAGCATGCGCCGATGTTATAAATTTAAAAATATGCCACGAAAATTACTACATGCATCATAATATATCTCATACGTAGCAATTTTATAATACATATGCGAACAAAATTGCTACGTCTGCCGAGCCGTGATGGTGAGACCCGCATGCAAGTGTCGCACGCCGAATGGCTTCCACAAAACCTATATGTTAGACTGTCCGACTGCAATAACTTCTCCCAAAATGATGTCTCAAAACATAATTAACCCAAATATCATTAATTTTCATTTGATTTTTTTTTTATTTTAAAAAATATTCATTATTCAAACATAAATTTATTTCTCTATTTTATCTTTTTTTTTGCCATTTTATCCTGTCACTCGGTTTAAAAGTAATTTTTAAAAAAATTGATTAGTATTTACAAAAAATATGTATAAAACAAAATCATTTGTAATGGACTACCATCCACAGTAACATTTTTGCTAATTTGAATATTGGTGCTGATTAGCATTGGGATTTGACCTCAGGGACTTTGTTGTAATTTTCTCTTAAATATTACTGTTTATGTGGTGTTTAATTAAATTTTAGGGTAAAATATCGAATAACATTTAAAATTTTCCGTTAATATATAAATATAAATATATAAAGAGATCTGATGAATGATATTTTTGAGCTAATTTAATTAATTTAAAAATCACATTAATATTTAAAATAAATAAAATGTCTGTTTTGATTTGATGAGTAGATAAAATATTCTTTATTGGGTATATTTGCTAATATCTAAAGATTTTTTTGGATTAGAGAATCAATTTAATTAATTTAAAAACTAAAAGAATTCAATTGCACAGAGGCCAAAATTAGAGACCTAATTGCTATTAACTCGGCCCAAAAAAAAAGAATTTCAAAGCTTATTTCATGAATAATGTAAGAATATAAAATCTTTATCGTATTTTGTTGTAAAATTATAACTGTATTTATGCAGTTTCGATCTAATTTCAAACCAATTTCTTAAAAGGGCAAGCTACTGGCTCACAATTTGTATAAGATTTGTAAGCAAGAAGGAGAAGAAACGAGCAAAATGTTTCAAAAAAAAAGTTTGAAATTAAGTGGCAAAATGCTCGATTTCACGACTTCCGTGAGCCGGAAGACGATGGAGAGATGTGAAAACAAGCCGTTTGTCCGGCCAAAGCTCGATGCAACTAGGATCCATCTGTAATAAATTCAAAAATCATGATCTACTTTAATTTAGGCTTCAAAAACACAGACCCTTAAAGGTAATTATCCCAATAAGATAAAACTATGAACAGCCATTGAAAGCTAAAGTTCAAGCTTCCCCATGTTCCACTGAATGGACAAAATCAAGGCGGTTTTCTCGGCCGGAGGAGGACTAAATATGTAATGTTATATTTTTTTAAAGGGCAAATTACATCCAGGGCTCTGAGTTTAATGCTTAATATCATACAGATACATATTTTTAAATTTATAACATCGGGTCCCTGAGTTTTAATAAATTATCAAATGAGTCCTTTTTTATTTTTTTATTATTAATTTTTTTAAATTACTATTTTACCCCCTGCTGTTCTATCTCTTCTCTCGATCTGGAGCACACGTGCGGCTCGCGCGGCCGTCGGCAGTCCGACGGACATCCGCTGCTTGAGAACTCACTTTCTAACCGTTAGGAGGAATGCGCTCTTAAAGAAATGCCACTAGTAATAGGAAAGAGGCTTAGCAATCATTCGAAAGTAAAGGACTTATGCTTAATTAAGACTAACTTTCCTTTAGTAAGCAGTAGAAATCGAGCATTCATCGTATGCCGAGCCGTGATGGTGAGATCCGCACGCCGAATGACTTTTGCAAAATTTATGTGTTAGGCTGTTTGACTGCAATAATTTTTTCAGTTTTGGATGCTCATGTGGAGAACCGGCAGGTCCACGTCATCTTAGAGCCGCAAGATTCGTCGGTGGCTGACGTGGACAGCGGCCACGTTCTCGCATGTGCGGCCTGGCTCTTCCAGGCCCCATCAAGAAAACTCGAACGACAGCATCGTGGCCGTCCACTAAACAGAGAAATTGATCCTGGTCGTCCGTCTACGTCGACGACGCTGCTGACGTGGGAATCCGGCATGATTCCAAAGGAGCTGAAGCGCAGTACAGTAGAACAAAATATTGGGAGAATCTCATAGTCGGCCCATTTAATGAGGCCCACATGGGCGTACAAAAGAATTTGGGCCCAGCCCATTTGCTGAAATTATGGCCCACTGTGTTGAGTATTAGTTAGTCTAACCTCAAGTCGAAGTTAGGCCCTTTTTTTTTTTAAGTTAGGTTTTTTATTTCAAACGAATTGATTCTGAGGATTAAAATTTGAGATAATTTAATCGTAAATGTATAAATGTTTCAAAAAATCATATTTAACTTTTAATTCTTAAATACATCTAATCGATCTCCCAAATATTTTGTCAAGTATAACTAAACTAAGTTGACATAAATAAGACAGTTGTGGCGTTTGGTTCGAGATATTTTTTTATTTAACACAAATTTCAACTATAAAAAATAACTTTATTTAACATTCAACACTAATACGAATATTAAAATTAAAACTATTTCACATTTTATATACTTTTTAATATTAAAATGAATTTTTCTTTCATTAAATTTAAAAAGTAAATATTTTTTTTTATTCAAAAAAAAAGCTCGAATCAAACGAGAAAGTTTAAGATTTTGAATTTGAATTTAAAATTTAGTGTACAAGATTTATGATTTTCAATTTAATGATAAAAATAAAAAATTTAGTGTTCGTCATTTATAGGAGAAGTTATTGGGTGCGGACAGCGCACCGTCCGGAACCCAATCAGAGGGTGTCACGTGTGCCATACAACTGGATCCGAGCACATGTGGCGCCCTCTGATTGGGCGTCCGAACGGTGCGCTGTCCGCACTTAATAATTTTCAATCTCAGGTTCAGAATTATGACAGAAAAGTTAAAGTTTATGTTAATTATTTAGATTATTTGAACTCTAGTTAAATTAAGATCCGCTAAAGTAGGGGTGGTAAAATGGGTCAGTGAGTCAGGTTCGGGTTGAACCCGAATCTGACCCGACCCGAATAGCCTCAACCTGAACCCGACTTATTTATTAAATAGGTCAAAATCCATGACCCAAACCCGACCTAATTAATAAATGGGTTGGGTTGACGGGTCGACCCGACCTGTTTATAGAGTATTTTTGATAAATGTCCAACCCGAACCCTACTCGACCCAATTATGCCTAACCCGAATCCTACCCATGTAATAAATGGGTCAAAATTTAGGACTCATACTCGAAATTTACTGATCAGATTCAGGTCGAATTCACGAGTCGGGTCATATATTGCCACCCTTATGCTAAACATCCAAACTTCGTGGCCGAGAGAATAATCTGAATAACTAAAAGATTTAAAGGGACTTGGTCATATATTAAAAATAATAAATAAATATAGAGTTAATAACAATTAAATTTGAGTTGCATGCAACTAAATCAACCTAAATTTTAAATTAACTAAATAGAGTTTCTAATAAAATATAAATAAATTCTTTAATATTAATTGAAATATTTAATAAAAAAATATTTTCTTTGATTAATAAATTAATTAAAATTTTATCTTCATCTAATTTTACAATAATTAAATTTATTTATTAATTAAAAAAAATTCTATTGAATCTATTTATTAATATGAAAAAATATATTTATATATTAACTTAAATTAAAGAATTCATTTAATTAATTTAAAAATTAGAAAAATTTGAATGCACAAGAACTTAAATTAAAAGAGCCTGGTTGCTATTAACTCTTAAATATAAAATTTAAAAAACTTTACAAAAACTATATTATTCTTATGAAATATTAGCCATAGTTTTCATTTAAAAATATAAAATTATAAAGGGCTGCATATTATGTTATATGTTTATTTACATCTCAATATCTGTAATATATATACTTTCAGAGAATATTTTAACACAAAAATAACGTGCAAAAACTTTTGACTTTTTTGTTGAAATAAATTAAAAAAAGTTAATTAATTATATTAATTATAAAATAAATTTAATTAATTTATTAAAATATATATAGAATGTAAAATAAAGTGATTGTATAGTATTTTAAAATTAAATTTGGCTATGGAAAATTTTTTATTAGTTTTTTTTTGAACTTCTGATTTAAGTCATAGATTAGCCGATAGAAAATTATAAAAAAAATATATTAAATTACATTCTCTTTAAAGATGTTAAAAAAAATTAGAGGGGAAGGGCATTATTTTTATAGCTTTTTTAGCAGCATACTAAATGGGGGTATAATATATACATAGCATAACTACCGAGTAACTATGAGTTAAATCATTTTAAATTCGTGCAACTTAAGTCACAAGAACGTAATTTTTTAATTAAAAGGCCTCGTAATTTTATTCACATAATTTGAAATTAAAATTTTAAACAGTTAAACCCTATCTGTTTGCCTATTTAAAATTAACTTGATTTTATTTTAAACAGCCGTACTGCATCACGTAGTTAATTTATCTCACATCTTACACATATATTAAAATAATAACTAATTTACATCACATTTTTCGCATATTTTAATATAATAACTAATTTTATTTCACATAAAAAATATTTTTATTCAAATTTAATTTTAATCGAGTTAAAAATTAAATTTTGCAAACAAACGAGCAAGTGATATTTATCTTGCTTAAACAGGACTCAATCCAAAAAACAAAACTGGCCTAGCCATTGATAGCGAGTGATTGTTCCCTCCCAACCATCACCATTTTCTCTCATCCTAAAAAAATAGTTTTAATGGCTAACCAATTATTAAAAGCTAATTTAGGTTACTTTCTTTGGTGACTAATCTCCACAACTGTTTAAAATTGGGTAAATTGCACCCGGGGTCCTGAGTTTGGAGGTTGGTACGTGAAGGTCCTAACTTTTTCAAGTTTGAAAATTTGATTCACCAAATTGGAGTTTAGCGTGTCATTAGGTCCAACCTTAAGCCGAGCCATTAAGTTTCGTGAATTTTATAATGAGGAGTTATTGTTCCCTCCTTACCGCTCTCCATGCACCATCTACTTACCTTATCCTCTCTCCCCTCTCTCTCTGTGTGTGCAGACATTAGCTTCACGTTTTCCTTAATGAGCAATGCAAAAGCTATCTAAACAGGTGGAGTAATGATGCTCGCAATGGGATTGGGCCCACGATAAAGGCCAACTAGCCCGACTTGCTCCCTTCTCCTCCAAAGAAGCATCGATCTGAATATCGAGCGAGCATCGATCTGAATATCAAGCGAGCATCGATTTGAATATCGAGCGAGCATCGATCTTTAGGCCAAACGATCAAATCCAGCTCCCCCTTCTTTCTCTTTCACAAGTAAGATTTTACCGATTAAATAACATCGAGCAACAGAGCCTTACAACTATTTTGCTTTCTCCCTCTCACCATCCACTCATAGTTGTCCTAAAAAATTCACGCCTGGGTCGACTCAAACTTAGATCTTTCTCACTCCTAATTGCATATAGAGTTTTTAAATCCACATAACCTAAAAAAAAGATTTTAAGTGTAGGCGAAATAAAATGGATAGTTATACAAATTAAGGATCTATAATATTAAATAAACCTGCAGTTCAAGTAGATTTTTGATCTATTGGAAACAGTAACATGATAAAATTCAAAACAAGTAAATATTTCACTGAAATATACTGAAATGGTTTAATTAAAAAACATACAATCTTTTTACCTGATGCTGCTCACTAATTCCAGCTCTTACGTCTTGCCTGCATGCACATCATAGTGGGGGCAAAAGAACCATTCTCTCATTTTGAAGCTTACGACTATGTTGATCAGAAGGCCAATATATGACATTCATATAAAAAAAATAAATGAACTTCTTACCTCCATTTTGCACCTTGGATGCTAAATGAAACATCGATCTGCAGGAATTGACATTCTCGATTCATATGGGAGACATTTATATCAGTAATACAAATGCATGAAAATGATATGAATTGCACCTTGAAGCTGAAGAAAAAGAAGAAGACATGTACATGCAACTGGGAATAAAGCATCTTTGATTCTTATCAACAACAAATTTTTAAACTATCGATGCAATAAATTCACCTGAATATTTTTTATTGTAAGATGATTGAACCAAATTGTTTATGAAGTTATTCTTTTAGACTATTGTTCCTGATCCTACTGGTCGCACAAGTTCTTAATTCAGATTCAGAAATTAATTGCAAAGGGTATCAATAAGACGTTAGCAGTGGATTTGCCTCCTCGAAGTGATTCGTGTCGCTATAATCTATGGCAGTAAGCTGATGCAATAATCATAGATGTTCGGTGCGACTTGAATCTTCTAAAATACCATATCTTCTTTCAATTTCTCTTTCTAGAACAGAAACTTAAGGGCCAAGTTTGTTCAATAATAGTTCTCGAAAACAAGGACCGCCAGTAGACTCTTTAAATATAATATAGGCTCTTCGAAAAGGTTTTTCAGAGGCAAGAAAAAAGGTGTCAAAGGTCCAAGCTCAATCAAGATTAGCTCAAATGCATGCGGTGAAAATAGGGGTCTAAAAATATCACTTTCAAGAAACCTTCTTGAAATTGGTTTTGACAAGGTTTTTCGACTTTTTTTTCATCTTCTTGATTTCACAAGGAAAGATCTAAGGAGGCGTTTGGTTCAGTGTTATCTCAATGTCAATATTATTTAGATGTCATGTTATCTAAATATTATTGTTATTCATCAATGAACATTTGTTTGATTCAATGTTATGATATTAGAAAATATCAATGCTATCCAAATTATTTTTATTTAGTTGGAACTTAGTGACATTATAATGACAAATTGATGGTGTTATCTTGAGATATCACCCAAGGGGTGACATCTAGATGTCAACGTGTAATGGCATTTTTGTAATTAATTATAATATTATTTAAAGATGTCATTAAACCAAACAATTACTTTCTAAAGATAACATAACATAACATTGAGATAACACTGAACCAAACGCCCCCTAAATATCATGGAAAAGGAAGCGACAATGTCTTATTGCATAAGTAATATTATTAGCGTATACTATCGATAAGAAAAAAATATATTATTAGCGTACAGCCCTAACTCACTATATAAAAGGGATGCAAGTATCATTATTTGTCGCAACCTCATCATTGATTCTTCATGCAGTTTGTTCTTGTAGTAAAGAACACCTTTGCTGTCCCATGATTTTCTCCATTTAAGTGCTTTCACATTTAAGTTTCTTCTTATAGTAAAGAACATGCAGTTTCTAATTGTTGCTTCTGTCGCTTTGCGTTGTTGTGTTGTTTTCTCATCTACTCAAGAAAGCTTTCCACGCAACAATAGATTATTGCCTAGTTGATGCACAATTAGGCTAAAGGATGAACTTTCTCATTTTTGATGGGCCAAAATGACGGATTCAATTGATTCTTGTTAGTAAATATGGCTGCTGAATATAAACATGAAAATGACAGCCCTTACCCCCACATTCTAAAATGTTGAATATGAAGCAACAAGAAAGAAAGTTGCACGATACGTACCTTCTAATTCCTAACCAGCTTTTCCTCCCAAATCTTGCTGGGAGGGTGGACAGTAGTAGTTCAATAGAAGAGTTATACTCTCCTAGGATTGTATGCATGTAGCGTTTATTACAACACAAGCCCTAGGAGTCAAAGGGCCTCCTCAACCGAGATTCCTTTGCTTGCCTTCTCTTTCACATGGAATGCAAGAGCCAATGAAGAATAGATAAGCCACAGGTTCTCTTTCGTTGGATTTGATTGATAGCAAATTAGCTAGCACAAAATGAACGGTTTTCAATTTGTTGCATAAAACATTTGCATGCATACTTAATACATACAAATACATGTATATGTATATATATATATATATATATATATATATATATATATTACAAAGGCACTTTAGTGACAATATTAAGAAAGAAACAGAGGACAACCATAACAAAGTCTTTGTTTCAAAGTACTTAAGGTCAGCTATATGGAGTTCTCTTTCCATTAACGCTGTACTTTCCTGAAATTCAATGCTATAGTTTCTATGAGTGAAAGAAAGACTATATCTTAAATTGTTTATGGTCTTTTCCACACCCTCTTTACCACTGTAACTTTAATATCGTCACATTTTGCTATGCTGGGCTTTAAAGCTAGACAATGGACAATATTAGACCACCTTGAATGTATCTCTCACATCTTGTGCATAAAATTTTAACTACACATGATTGATGTTCACAGCATTGTTTCATTGGGCATCACGCAAGAAGAATTGAAGAAAGAAGTAAAACAATATGAGGAAAAATCTAATTATGAAAGATAAGAAGCAATATATCTTGATTTGTGTGGCAGCTCATGGCTCATCTATTGTCACCTCGCTTTTGTCCATTTGATGTTTCCGATGTAACAACAACTAGTATTTACATGCATCAATCAGTCTCAAAATGAAAATAAAAATAAAGAGGTTACTCATAATAGCATGTGATGGCATAATTAAATCGTGAAAAAGATATAAACAATCTTTTTTTTTTTGGATAGGAATAATAAACAATCTAAGAACAAATATTCTTTGTCTATAAAGACAAAAGAAAGTTCAACTTCTTCGTTCAGCTTGATCTAAGTTTGTCATAATATTTAGTTTCAAACAACTTCTACAAAATCAGAAGCATCAACAGCTTTTATTCCATGAAAGAGGCTAGAAAGCATATTAAGGATATACAATAGGATGTCAATAAATATATACATAGTCCAATTTTCAATGAATCAGTGCAAAAACATTACACTGTTTAGAATTACCAGAAAAATATAAACATAAAAATTATTTTAACAGAAAGGCGGGGAGTAGATTGTCAATACAATTCATTAGAAATGTGACAATAGGTTGGTGCAATAAAAAGGGTGATCTAGCCCCACTTCAATCTTTCCTATATAGAATGACTCCAATCTTTCCTTGTAATACTGCCTCATCTGTCTGCCTTTGTCCATTGTTGACTCATCAAAAAGCAAAGAGTGCTTCACCAATTGAATTCCTTATTTTGTTGCGCATATGAGTTCGTTCACTATATCAAAGATGGTGAGGTGTGTCGACAAAGGAGAAGTCAAAGCAATTTGGTTCAGTATGACCCAAATTTGACCAAACCTACTAAGTGCTAAGTGTTGGGGAGGTCCCTCCTTACGAGGAGGATGACTCGAAGCCATCAAGGATCGAGAAAGATGACCACCAAGTTCCGAGGTGACCTCAAGCCTCAAGAAGAAGTGATTGGGGCTTGAGAAAGGTGTTTGATCTTAGAAGATTAATATTGGACATCCACCATGATTTCAAGAAGTCGAAGCTTGATCCTCGAGATAATACCTCTAGGAAGTTCTCACATGAAGCCTACTCCAAGGATGTTCCTCAAGAATTGACATCATGTGTACCCTGTGTTTTACTTTTATTTCCATTTCTTCACTGTATTAGCGAGGAGTTTGAAAGAAGAATTCCACTTTTGTTCCTCTCTAAGCCAATCAAGACAATAAGCTCAATGAAACCTGGCAGGATTAGTAGGCATGACAAAAATCATGACACAAACTGACCAAAATAATTTCTTGATCAATTTGAACTACCCGCACACAATAAACCTGATCTTGTACAAGCAACTTGTCAACCAGAACCATTTAAAGATAATACTTTTTAAAATATCTGAAATGATCAATTTCAAGTCGATCTGAAACTGAAAAGAACCAATAGTGAATTAACTCATACCTGAACTTTTTGGCTCACATATGGGTGTTAGGTCTGTCGAGTCAAGTAAATAATTAACACCCCTCTACAGGGAGTGTCATGGCCCCGTTGACAGCAATAGCAATGGTTTCTTCGCCAAGGAGGGGTAATGCTATTTTCTCCTTCCACAAACCCAGATGTCTAATGTATTTCAAATGCAATGAAATTCAAAAGCAAGTGGTACATTGTTGTCGGCTAAGGCAAAAAGATATGGCGAAGGATATTTAGTTCCAAGTCCTTTCCGGAATTTGCTCACAAGTTTCTAGTTATTTCAGCCAACTCAACATAAAACATTTTAAGTGAACCATTCATTGATGAAAGATCCGGTGTGCAAGTAAACCATAGAGCAATAGCTTATCGTGAAGGGTTAGTGTGAAAACTGAAATACTTGGTGGATGAGATATAATTTACTAGAATTGATGGCAGTTAACAAAGATATAAGTCAACTAGAATTTTAGTTATTTCAACGATGTATGGCTTCATTTTTCCCTACCATGTCTCATTTTTCTTATCATTATTTGCCTCAAACAGAGTTAGTGTTGCAACACTTTCAAGATGGCAGCAAGGATGCTCTTCTAACTTCCTATTTATTATGCTATCAAAAAAAAAAAACTTCCTATTTATTCTAGAATCTTTCAGATCTAATATAACACCAGTTTATGGTGGGAACTAGCATCAGGCACTTACGCCTAAATCACCATATGCTTGTGATAACACATGTACAATCAAAAGATTCAAACACATACATGTGCATATATTAGTCTGAGCTAAACCAGGCTTCCAGTTTAGAGAAGACATCTTATGCAACTCCGGCAACTCGATGCCAGATTGCCAGCCACCCTGTGTATATGCATTTATCGCAATAATCAATTTATTGCAGTTTTTTTGGAGGCCCATCTTGCCGAATTCAGATATTATATTTCCTCATTGAACATAAAGACCAAGGTGGAAAAGCCATCAAAGAGACCTCTAACAATATTTTTGGTCAGCTTTTTATGTCCCTATGAGCATCCTGGTTTAACCAGCCTACATAAATGCATCATGCAGAGCAGTGTACACAGCTCTAGGGATGATGGAATTCCTTCACTTATGATAGTTCGCATGCAAATTACAATCTCTTGATGTAAGACTCTAATAGTATGTTACAGATGCTCCTTTTAAGTCACTTCTCCTCATCTCATTGAAGAGGACAACTTCTTCAATCAGGTTGAATGTAGTGCATGCTGTTGAGGAAAATTGCAAATGATAAGAAATAATATGGCTTTAGAAGCTTGTTGTTATCCTTAGAAAGTTGTTTGCACCCACTAGCTGCTGCAAAACATGGCAGATTCTCCTCCAGGCTAAAAGAAGCCTCCAGAAATTTTCTGTTAATAATTTTGAAATTCTCCTTTGAACCAATAGCAATAGAGGAGAACCAAGGCTTAACTGTAAGTATAACAATTTAATTTAATTTTATTATATCAAATCATTATTAAGTCATTATTAAAAAACTAGAAATTACATCCAAGTCCTTGAGATTAGAGTATAATATCACAAAAGTCCATGTTTTCAAATTTTTACTTTTAAGTTACTGAGTCACATTAAATATATCAGTTTAGTCTTTAGGTTTTGCAGTCAAATTCTTGGTAAATGACTGTTTACACCCTCCCCCTCTCCCCTCTCTCTTTCTCTCTTTTTCTATCTCTTTCACACTCCTTCTCTCCCAACCGAGGGGAGATCTCAATGCGGTGATTAGAAGGGGGAAGCAGGCTCTTCACATAGTGATAGCAATAGAGGAGAACCAAGGCTTTCTCAATCTCTGTCCCACGCGCACTCACAAATTAATAGAAATCAAACACCGGATCAGCTAGAACAGTCAAAGCTAAAGTTAATCATCTCTATCCCAAACTTACAACAAATATGAATTTTTGGAGATAATAAAAAAAAATAGTACAAAAGTACAACTGAAGGTAAGTGCTTTCAAATAAAAGCCAACCAACACCCTTCTTCCAAGAAAGAGGGGGGGGCAAATGCTAAGCTCCAAAATCTACAAAGTCCTCCGATCAATCAAAGAATGAGGACTTCAAAGATGATAATAGTCAAAGAAAGAAAGAATTGGTGAGCACCAGCGACCTCTTCCCATAAAGCAACAGGGAAAAAGTCCTGTTGGAAACTCCTCTCCTCTACTAGCAGGAGTAAAATATTCAAGTAGTGAATATCAGAGTGAGACAGTCCATCGTTATCAACACGAATCACATGAAGATAAAGAATCAACGAGTGTACTAGATGATATTCGATTTAATTTTTGAGATAAATTTGAAATAGATTTTAAATTTAAAGTGGTTACCTGTAAACATAAGAGATCTAGGGATCAAAGATTTTCTACAAATGCAAGCCTTTGTATTTAGTTCTAATTTCCTCATCAAAGAATGAAACTTTTGAATAAGGGTCAGCTTAACTAAACGAATGATACACTTGGATGGGATTAGGTGAACCCTTTATCAAGATTCTATGATTACATCGTTTAGGACTCAATTGACAAACTAATTCATTTAAACTGGCCGTTTAGGAGGCGCTCCAATAAATTAAAGGGAAACGTAGAGGATAAATCCTAGGTATGTTATTTTCAATAGACCTGACCCAATCAAACTCCCTATATTTGCTTTGTCAAAGTATGAAATTAAAGTTTACCTGCTTGCAATCTCTTTTAGCATATCCTTACCTAACTCACTGAGCTTGCGATATAACATATCTAAGAGCATGGTAGCAATATAACAAGGACGTGGAAGCCTAATGTCACTTAGACTTTACAACGATGTAGCAAGGACATGAAAGTCTAACATGTGATCTCGAGTAGTGATAACATAGCATGAGCATAGGGTTGCTATCAAGAATTTGAGTGTAGACAACATAGTTAAAGGCATACGAGCCTGTTGAGTTCTGGCAATATAGCAAAAGCATGAAAGTCTGGTATCAAAAATGAATCTACTAATTAGACTGTTGATTAAAAAATGATTTGCTTGGGAGCATTCGAGTTTGATTTAAGATCATGAAAAGTCCACTAAGGATGAGAAGTTTATCATGATGACTCCATTTGGGGATTTTAGCCCTTGTTTGGTTCATGCCCAAGTTGGGCATGACTATTTTTATATTTTTTTTATAAAAAAATATAAATATTTTTTTGAAATATATATATGATGAGAAATAAACTTAGTTAATTGTGAGAATATTAAATAAAATTGATTAATGTATTGAGAATTGTATAAGCTACTTTAATTTTTTAAAAAAATAGTTTTGCCCAACTTGGGCATGAAGGTTTTGATTTAAAAGGATGACAACATATTCGAAGTCATAGTAACTTGCTATCAAGTTTTGAGTTAGAACAATGATAAACATGCTACAAATAATAGAGCTGACATGTTAATCCACTGAGAATTCAAATGACGATATATCACAAATTGAAGGTTCATTGTGACTCCTTGGTAAATGCTCATGAAAGAGTTCAATATTACATTACAAATGGTAACTTGTAAAATATAAACAAACTTCCTTAAATCACCACCAAGTCCCAAAGTCCTTTGAAAAGGAGCTTCTGATGAAGGAATAATATCATTGAATGAGTATTTTATGATGAATGGAAAGTTCAGCTGAAAGAATCATCTTTGACAAAAGAAGATGGACTATCAGGTTATGTCTTCAAAGGGCATTATCGTCAAAGAAAAAAATGTTAGTTGAAGGAACTGGGATTTCAACAAAATGCCACAAAGTGGATTATATATTTTGTGCCTCATTGTTTTCTTGATGACTTACGATTCCTTTGGATTTTTTTCATTGGTGAAGTGTTGATGACTATAAGTAAAGTTTCAAGACAAATTTTGCCGAGGTTGATTACATGAAGTTCTTCGACAAAGGTTTGCCCTTTGGTCTGATTTTTGTTTAATTATGTTTCTTGCCTCTTGTAAAAGTTATTTTTTTATAACAATTGTTTGTACGTTGAAGAAAATTTTAGCAACATCCCCTTTTAACAAAATGGTAATGTGGGCTTCATTTCTGTTAGAGGTTGCCATTGTCCGAGCGGGGAGCATACAATTGCTATCTAGCAGATGACTCATTTCCTTTAATTTAATCACTAATAGGTTGTCACTACGGTTAGTTTGTTAACCGAATCAAAATTATAATTGAGGAGGCCGCCAAAGAAAGGCCAACATCGCCCAATCTCCTCAAATCTGATCGTTAGCTGGTTGCCACCGCAGTCAATCTAGTGATCGAACCTGAGTGGAGGGATCAAACAACAATGGCATGCTCTTAAGGATAGAGATGATTTTGGGTTCAGCAAGTTTAGGCTTCGACAAAGAAGAAGAAGATTTGGGAAAGGATCAATGCATGAGAAGATTTTTTGCTTTTGTGGGGATTCTAAGCTCATCAATGAGATCTTCAGAATTTGCTATTGTCGAGAGTTGGAAGAGAGTGCTTTAGGGAGGTTTCAGCAACTTGACAGAGTAATTTCTTCTATCCCACCCTTTTTGATAAGCATATGGGGGTATTTATACGTTGCAGGTGTGGTAAATTATACTAAAATTTGTTAAAAAGTAGGAGTTTAAATTGTTTTTTGTAGTTCATTTTTGTTGTCCCACAGGTGAGCAAACCTTTGTAGCCGCCATAAAAGTTAGTTATTCAGCTTACCTTATCAACTTGATGAACGGTCCATCTTTTTTCATCCTTTTTAAAGATTTTACTAGTAGGATTAAAGGATTGTGGCTTGCATGCATTGGAGAATCTTTCAGCCAATGGCTAGAATTAATTGGTAGGAGAGTATTAATCAGATGAACTTCTTCCTTTATAATTTCTGCTCGCAAGTCTTTTATAGCCAAAGCTTCTTTGTCGAAGGAGAGTTTTCTTCGGTGGTCACTTTCTTCTATGGAGGGAAAGTTTAATTAGCTCTTTTATCCCTTCTTCCTTCTTTGTTCATTTTTTTTAGCAAAACAGTTCATCATTCAAGCATCACACCTCAACGCTAACAATAACTTTATAACATATACTTCCGTCAAGGTGTTATATCTAATAGCATTTGATGTGATTCCTTTCTTCTCAGTTTTTAATTGAAAGATAGGCCCAACTTATTTAGATCCTCATCACAAAGGACTTTTTTTGAGTAATATGAAGTTCCTGTATTAATTCTTACACATGCTTCCCAAGCATCTTCTGACAGTGACCACTTTGTCCCACAGTAGTTAACAAAATGGAAGCATATTGGCTTCAGTTCCATCAAATACTAAATAATAGTATCACCATCTATAAGCTAGAAATACAGTGAGTTACAGTTAGATCATGCAAGCTGCATGAAGATCGAAAAACAGCAAGAGCCATTCTCAAGAAGCATCTGAATCAAATTAAACAGAACCGTTCACCCAGTCATTTTTTCCTTTTTTTTTCACATGAGCCACTGTATTCATCGACAAATGTTCCTGCCCTAATCCATCCTTACCCTATTCCTCATATGAGAAGCTTTGAAACCCTAGTACCCAACCGTAACACTACATCGGAGAAAATATGCAAGATTCACCATAGAAAAGAGAATCGGGTAACACTACTATCCCTCTCCGATTCCAAATATTCTCCTCAAATTCGTTTTATACTTCTAACCAAAAAAGTTCAATCATCAGAAATTGAACTAGTAAGAAGCTGAATTCTCACCTCATTAATCCGGACAGGCTACAAACCACAGCTCATTGCCCGTTTCATTCATCTGTTCACCCTCATCGGACTCGCCAGCGGTGGTTTTGCCCTCATCTTCACCGCCCCTGCAGGTCTCCGGCTAACTGGGGAACATGGGATTCCGCACAGCGGATTGTAAATCGAGGCGGCGGAGTAGCCTGAGATTGCAAAAAGCAGATGTTCTAGGAGGCCAGAGAAAAGATGAGCTCGGCAGCTCGCAGATTGAGGTCGCCGTCGCCATTAGAAGCCAAAGGAAGATCACAGAATCGGCGTGCAATATAGACGCGGAAGGAAGACGTTCAAATTTCTAATGTTCAGGAGGTTTTATTTATTTATTTTAAGTTAAATTAAGAATAAAATTAATTAAAAATATAATCGTTAGTTAACAGGCCCATCTAAATATAATACGTGCAAATATTTTTGTATATTATCGTATCATCTAACAAATTAAATATATATCACAAAAATAAAATACTAAGATAAATAAATAGATATAAAATGTAGAACGAATATATCTAAAAAAAATTAGGCAGTTTTAATTGAAAATAAGTAAAAAAAAATTAAAGTAGATTATTTAGATATATAAATCATAAATTAATAGAAATTTAAATAAATAGAATTAATTTATTAAATTTTATTTATATTAAAAAATAAATAAATAAAATATAATAAGAAATTATCAAAAAAAATTTCATATATTTAAAAATATAAAAATAAAAATTTATATAATTAATTCCACCTAATTATTATTACTATTATTATTATACTATATCATTTAACAAATTACTAGGCTCACATAAATGTAAAATATATATTTATTTTTGTAATTAAATCAATTTTATTCAGAGCTTTTAAATTTTTTGTAAAAAAGTTCTTATTTAGCACGATGACTAAAACCCGGACTAAAATAGTATTAATTTAAAAAATAATAATAATAATAATAAATAAAATTTTAAAATTATTCTACACAAATTTTAATATAAAAAAATATTATTTTACTTCACATACTCAATAATATTTAATAAAAATTATTAATTTTATTTCACATCCTAGATTAAAATACTTTATTCAAATATTTTGATTTAGAATGTGAAATAAAGTTGATATTTTTATTGAAAATTATTGAGTATATGAAGTAAAATAATATTTTTTTATATTAGAATTAGCGTAGAATGATTAAAAATTTTTATTTATTATTATTATTATTGTTTTTTTTTTTGAGTATATCCGAAAGAAAGTTGGTGTTGCACCAATTGAGGATAAACTTAGAGAAAGTCGGCTTCGATGGTTTGGACATCTAAATCGTAGGCCAATTGAAGCTCCAGTTAGAAAAATTGAGTTATTGGATTTTGCCCATGTACAAAGAGGAAGAGGGAGACCAAAGAAGACATGGCAAGAAACTATAAGGAGTGATCTTAATTACTTAAACTTAGATAAGAATTTGGTAACTGATAGAGCGCAATGGAAACAAAGGATTCATGTAGCCGACCCCACCTAGTGGGATTAAGGCTTGGCTGTTGTTGTTGTTGTTGTTGTATTATTATTGTTGTTTTTTTAAATTAGTACTATTTTGGTCATGCTTTTGATCCTCACGCCAAACGGGGCAGTTCTTGAATCAATTTAGTTTGATTGATCCATTTTTTTACTTGACATTTTTGTCAAAATAAATGTGATTTATTCACATAAAACCTCACTCAATGAGTTTAATAATTTGTATAAATCAAAGGTCTTAGATGTAAAAGTAAAATATCAAATCACAATACACCGAGAAAAAGACCGAAAAGCAAACTAGCAAGAAAGCGAGTCTCATTGTTAGCGACTCATGCGGAACTAATTATTACGGTATTTTCTATTTAGGAAATACCGATCAAAACTTAATCATGTATAACAGCATTCAGATCTAACGGTGCATTGTTGTGAGAGCTCTAACACAGCTTTTGTCGCATCAATCTTAATAATCAAGACGAATTTACGATTTGTTTTTTCCTCACACAATTGAATGTAATTAAAGGCCAACTATGTTTTGTTTACAACTTTACTACACGTTGAGTTTAGAATATCAAAAATATTGAGGATGGTATTTGATGCTTGATAATTACTCAAATATAATGAATCTAAAATTAATTCAATTTCTTTGCCATTAAGGCACTATTTAGCGCAGGATCAAAATCAAGACTAAAATGGTACTAATATAAAAAATAAAAAAAATAAAATAATTTTTTATTATATTTTACATAAATTTTAATATAAAAAATATTATTTTATTTTACATACTCAATTATTTTCAATAAAACTATCAAATTTATTTCACATTTTAGATTAAAATACTCGAAACGAGTACTTTGATCTATGATGTGAAATAAAATTGATAATTCTATTGAAAATAATTGAGTATATAAAATAAAATAATATTTTTATATATTAAAATTTATTTATTATTATTATTATTTTTAAAATTAATATTATTTTGATTCTCTCACCAGAGCCTAAAAATATAGTAATTTGAGACAATTTCAAATAATCTAGAAGTGAACATAAGATATACAAGATAAATATATTTATTTATGCATTAAATGCATATATATATATATATATATATATATATATATAGTAAGAAATTATATTTTCTATGTATAGACACTATAACATGTGTAATATATGAATTGTCCGAGGAGCCATAATATCTTTATTTATCAATAATTATTGTGATTTTTATTTTCTTAAAAAGACAAAATTTAGCAATGCATTAGATAAATTAAAAAAATAAATACAATACATTTTAAATATTTATATGCTCTTTGTGGGGGGTAAAAGATGTAAGTGTTTTTCAATAAATATGATGTTTATCTTGGATAATTTTATAAATAAATTATTAAATTAATGATTAATAAATAATATTAAATGTTTATTTAATATGAAATAACATTAAAAAAATAGCATTCAACCTCTATCCAAAAAAAAAAAAAAAAAAATCAAGTAAATGGGTTAATATGTTAATGAGCTGACGTGGCGCTCCTAAAATGAGTACGTATATGGGGATACGCTCCGCGCCCCTTCCTTCCTTCCTTCCTTCCTTCCTTCACTTCTTACGGACGCCTCAAAACTCTCTCTCTGTCTCTCTCTCTCTTTTACGAGAAAAAGAACCGCAGGGAGATCGGAGAAAGGCACGCCATGAGATACCAGTGAGCCCCAAAAGGGACTCTCACCAATCTCCGGATCTGGGATTTTAATCGTTTTCCTCCTTGGTCCTTTGATCAACCTCAGCGCCTTTTCCCAGCAAGAAAAAGATAAAAGATTCTGTTTTTATTCGAAGTAATAAGGGATATTAGGAAGAAGTGGATCGGCATCGTTTTCGTTCGGCAAGTGCGCAGATGCTGCTGGAAGGATCGCCGACTCGGATTTGTACTTCCCTTCTCTCCTTCTCGTTAATCCATGTCCGGCCGGTTGATTACCTTCCTGGCTTTACCTCGCTCTTATTTTCTCTCTTTAAGAAGATTTCCAGCTGGAGTGGGTGTATAGGGGTTCTCCGATGGCCCTCAATCGGCGTTTGGCTTAGATTTGCGGTTTCTCGTCTGAGATTGTTGCAGTTCTACTGTTTGGTTTGCTTGCAGTGAGGATCAGTTTTGTTTCAGTCTTCCTACCTGCGATGGCCCTTGAACTAATTGATCATTTGTTTGTATGTAGATCTGGGCTAAGCTAAGCTCTTACTGTTACGTGTTTCTTTGGGTTATACTGAATCTGCATTCTTCTTTGAATAATCCTTTGGATTGCTTCAAGAAACGAGAAATGAGATGGAAAACTAGTATTTCGTTCAAGAAAGGCATTCTTTATTAAGTGGAAACCCATTCTTTCTGCTGCCTTTTGGTTGTAAAAGATGCTTTCCCTGTTTAATGGTATCTTACTCGCATGTTTCTTCAACTTCTATATGCTTCCAGTTATCCGGGCAGCAGCAGCTTGTTTCATTCGAATTGCATCTTTTCTATTCATCTTTATGTCTGGTTCTCATGCGTTTCTTTCCAGTTGACCAAACTGTTTTTCAATTCGTGGGAAATGTGTCAATCAGTCAACCAAATCTTATTCTTTCCTACCTTCTTTTTTTGTTTTTGATCTTAATTTTGTTGTTGTTCTGTATTTGTAGGTGTAAGATCATAGACTGGTGGGACTAATATAAGCATTGTGTAAATCTCATCTGAATTCATTAGGCAATAATTTGTAAGTATAGTGAGTAACATTAATGCATTACACTTGCTATTTAATCATCAAAATAGATTCTGATCCTGTGGGTTATATCTAAAAATGATCTACAGCTTCTCCCCTCTCTTTCGCTTAAGTTTGAGCGCTACACATAATGGATGCCACAGCTAGCGGAGCTTCCCCTTCAATTCCCTTTCACAACATCATAGACCAGTCTCTCTCATTGGTCACACCATTGCAGCAAAGCCTCCAGCGTTGCCAGAGACTTTGCTTAGGGAGTTCCCACCCTGGCGATTTTCCCCTTGCGACAAACCCATCCATTGTCCTCCATGTCCTTACCTCCTGTGACTTAGATCCCAAGGATCTTGCGCACTTAGAGGCAAGTAACTTATTTCCCGAAAATCCCAATTTTGAATTGGTAATGCCGCTGATTATTGTTTGTGGTGGCAGGTGACATGCACATTCTTTCGACAGCCCGCCAACTTCCTTCCCGATTTTGAGCTATCAATATCTGAGCTTGCAGCCCTTGACTTGTGCCAGAAGAGGGCTGTATTTAAATCCATGTCTATAGAGGAAAGGAATTGTTTTAAACAAAGATGTGGTGGCTCATGGAAGTTGGCTCTTAGATATTTGCAGGCTGGTGAGGCGTGCTGTCGAAGAGAAAATTTTCAGGCAATTGCTGGTCCTGGTCACAGCATTGCTGTAACCTCGAGTGGGGCTGTCTACTCATTTGGTTCAAATAGCTCTGGCCAGCTCGGCCATGGCACGCTTGAAGAAGAGTCGAGGCCACGCATTATCAAGTGCTTTCATAACTTTGAGTGGAATGTGATTATTTCCTTTCATACTATTATCATAATCAAGAACATGAAATGATTCACAGGTCTCTTCAAGGCATTCGAATAATTCAAGCAGCTGTAGGAGCCGGAAGAACTATGCTGATCAGTGATGCTGGAAGGGTTTATGCATTTGGGAAGGACTCTTTTGGAGAGGCTGAATATGGAGGTCAGGGTTCAAAGTTTGTGACAAAACCTCAATTAGTAGAATCATTGAAAGGGGTGTATGTAGTTCAAGCTGCAATAGGGAACTTCTTCACTGCTGTTCTGTCCAGAGAAGGCAAAGTGTATACATTCTCTTGGGGCAAAGAGGCCAAGCTTGGCCATCAAACCGAGCCCAATGATGTTGAACCACATCTTCTCGGGGATGCCCTCGAGAACATTCCAGTCGTGCAGATTGCTGCTGGTTATTGCTATCTTCTTGCATTGGCATGCCAACCAACTGGCATGTAAGCTTCTTTCATTTCTCTTCCTCTTAACTAATATTATATATATACGCATGTTTTTATGTGTATAATAGGACAAAAGGGAGCTGCATGTAGCTACTTTTTCTTTGGGTACAGAAAAGGATGAATGTAGAGGGCATGTTTCTTAGAGTGCTTTGTATGATCACATAAGGCAACTCAATTTTTTTTTTTGGTTTTTGATGTTAGAGGCAGCTCAATTGTTACTTTCAAAATTGAAGGCATAAAAGAAAGAAATAAGTGGATCTTCAGCATGTTGGAACGAAATGTGTCAGCCATTTTTTGTAACCAATGCTGTTTATTTGTTGGTTGGTGAAAGAAATTTTTGTGTCAAATATATGATTTGTTTGGTTGAAGGTTTATTTTTTAGCAAGAAAGAGAAGAAATATATATGTGTGCGTGCGCGCGCACGTGTGTGCGTGAGTTGAAATAAAGAATTTTTAATGTTTAAATTTATGCAAGATGTGAAATAAAATTATGTTTTTTTGACTTCTAGTAACAAGAAATAAAGATGTTTTTTTAATTAAAATTTGTGGTAGATGTAAAGGAGATTCAAGTTTGACTCTTTTGGAAGACTGATTTCTTCAGAGTTAGCTAATTGCAGATTCAGAAGCAGAAAAACTTACATTTGATTGCTTTCCAGGTCTGTGTACTCTGTTGGCTGTGGATTAGGAGGGAAACTGGGGCATGGATCGAGGACTGATGAGAGGCACCCCAGGTTGATTGAGCAGTTTCAGGCTTTGAATCTTCAGCCAGCTGTCGTTGCTGCAGGAGCCTGGCATGCTGCTGTTGTAGGGAGGGATGGAAGGGTGTGTACATGGGGATGGGGGAGATACGGTTGCTTGGGGCATGGAAATGAGGAGTGTGAATCAGTCCCTAAGGTAGTAGAGGCCTTGAGCAGAGTGAAGGCTGTTCATGTTGCTACAGGTGATTACACGACATTTGTTGTCTCTGCTGAAGGGGACGTCTACTCATTCGGATGTGGAGAGTCTGCGAGTCTTGGGCACTTGAGGGAGATTGATGCACAGGTTTGCATATTCTTCCTTGAGCATAATTGTTACTTTCACTTGTGCTTTCTGATCAACCCAATCAACTCAGTTAATCCAAACTGCTTTCCAGTAAGTTGATGGGTCTTGAACACAAATTCATGCATGAGTCTCTATTTTGTCTGCAACCGTGTATTTTTGGCAATATAGATTTTTTTTTTCTTTTTTGTCAATTTGCCTTTATTTGACTTTAGTTTTGTGTAATTCCAATGAATATTTGGAATCATATTTGGCTGACAGTTGGTAGTAGTGATGAGGATAGTGATCATAATTTGGAATCATATTAAAATGCAGGAGATTTACATGCATACACATTAAAGTTGTCTATTTACATTAGGCACTCAACTAATTTTCGTTTGATTCATCTTTGCTGATAATTGAATGTCTTAAACTTAAATAACAGCTCAGTTTAAATTAAAGGAATCAGGTTTAGCAAGTAGAGCTTCTGCATGGCTGGGACATGGACTGAGTTAGTAACCCTTTGTGTTTAAATCTAATGCAGTGAGGGGTAGCTATGGCATGTCGTGAATGCTAATCGAATGGGTTAGAAGTGAGGCCAAACCTGTCACAAATTGGCAACTGCACCTCAATACCCCATTTCTATCATCACTTTTCCTTACATGTATATTCTCGCATTCTTAATTGAAATTGGGATATGGTCATTAAGGGGGGATTTGATTCGATGCAGTTGAGGTGGTAATATTATCTAGATGTCTATGTTACTTATAATTTATTATTTGTTTAGTTCTGTCATTCTATCAAAACATCATAGTTCTATTAATTCATTTTTATTGTCCTCAAGCTCTTCTTCCTTAAAACATTATTTTATCTCAGCTCTCTTTTTGTCATTTTGGGTGACATTTAGATGTCATTCTGGAGTGATAATTTTAAACTTGTTATCTGAATATATCATGAAACCAAACCATTAATTTCTCTAAATAATATGATTGATATCACAATTCATCGAACCAAACCTCCCTAAATATGACTTTGTCTTGCACTTTCATAAAATGTATCTTCAAAGATAGATTAATGGAAAAAAGAAATCCATTTTGCTTATCCGAACTAGTTTGGTACTAAGATGTAGCTGTTGTTGTTGTTACTATGTTTGTAGCAAATTTATTGAAACATGGGTTATAAGGAAGTACGAATACTTCTGCATACCCGAACATTTGTCGTGCCGTGTCCTTGTATCCCTGTGCCATTCCAGTGCTTCCTAGTTGATTCTATAATACTAAGCAAAAATTATGATGAATTACACTATTACATAGATTTTATTATTTAATTATTATATTATTTGAAGTATTTTATCTTGTTCGTGTTTTGGAATTTGAAAAGTTACTTTGTCAGCGTATCGTGTTGTATCGCATTTCTGTATCCCTATATCATATTTGTGCTTCATAGTTAGGCTGATGCTGTGATTTTTTTTGTTTCCCAGGGAAATATGCACACCAATGTGCTCCGCCCACAACTAGTGACCTCGCTCAAAAGCATAAATGAAAAGGTTGTACAGATCAGTCTCACCAACTCCATTTACTGGAATGCACACACATTTGCTCTGACAGAATCAGGTAAACTGTATGCTTTTGGGGCGAGTGACAAGGGCCAGCTCGGCATCGAGCTTGTCGACCGGCCGAACGAAAGAGGGATCCCGGAGCTGGTCGACATCGACCTTAGTTGACCACATTATTTCATGCCAAGAAGAAGTATCTGCTGATTGGTTCCTTGTAACATCCTCTTGTCTGCTTAAATTCCTTGTTCATATGTAAATATCTATAGCTAGAAGGCCGACCCTGGGAATAAATTGCTGTCCCTGGAGCAGAAACATTTGATTCTCTACCGATGATATGGTTCTCATATAATGTGTGCATAGTGCTTTGCTTTCTCAATTGTTATCTCAATTCTTTGTACCCTTAATAGAATTAAGGGTAGATTTAACTCGCCTTTATGCGGGTTCTTGGTTTTGAAGTGTTCTTGCTTAGTTCGTCAGGTTGTCGTGATGTTACCCTTCAACTCTCTCTCTCTCTCTCTCTCTCTCTCTCTCTCCTTTAACTACGAATTCGAGTTCTTTTAGTTGTAGAAACAGGTTACCTGAGAAGTAACTGGTCTGATTGGAGGAAAAAGCTATGGCTGATGGAGACTTTATGATTAAAGAATGCAGCTAATCCAATGAGCTTGGTAAGCCTTTTGTTTAGTGTATGAAATGTTATTAGATTGAAGGGATAAGTGAAAGTACAACCCCATCAGTTTCACGCATCCTTCACCTTCAAAACAATGTCATCATGCTCTTTTTTAAAATATCTCCCATTTATTATTGCTTGTGTTTTGTTTTGCTCAGCTAAATTTTTAAAACTATGCTGTTTTGGAGTAACAAGCAGTTACATGTCTGTAGGGTGCGAATAGATATAGAGCTCATTATAATCGGATTCTGTTTATTAGAGATGTCCCAGAGTTGATTCTCCGTTCATTATTTAGTTGTTGAGTCAGTTTAGTATGATTAGTCGAGTTTAAAATAAATTATTTTTAATTTTAAATAAGTTTTTCTTTAGTCTCATCATCAAATGAAGGTTGTAGTGTTGGGAATTTTTTATTTGTAGGTGAGAAATTCTTATATATTTTAGATTTTTAGTGAATAAAATTAATTTGTTCCTTTTGGTTCACGAAATTTGAATCGTGATTCATTGATTTGAATTGATTTTAAATTTTAAAAGAAAGGGTTAGGGTTTATGTTTAAAATTCCTAGATCTCTAATTTTTTTCTTTCACTTTTCATTTTTAAACCTTAGCTCGCATTGTTTTGTTGTCTCGTATCAATGAATTCGTGTAAATTTCAAAATATTGTGATGTGGTGTTGAGCCGTCAACCACCTTAATAGGAAATGCAGACCGTGTAGAACAAAAGATCACGCGATTTAACATAAATTGCGTGCAGTTCATGAGTTACTTGTGAAAAATTGTATAGGATTTTGTCGAGGTTGGGGTTAACAGTAAGTAGTTTTTTTTATTATTTTATTAATTTTTAAAGTTTGGTTTTTTAGGTCCTGTGGATGCAATCAATTAGGTCTCTGGTGAGTGGTTACTACTTTTTGTCTGCTTTTTTAAACAATTTTAGCATCTGTGAAAATGAAAAATGATAGAAAAACATAATTTTGAACAAAATTCTATTTTTCATTTCTCTCCTACATTCCCTCTCTCTCTCTCTCTCTCTCTCGTTCCCTTCCCATCAGGACCAGCCCCACTTTTTTGTGGCCGACGATAATGAGGACTCATCATCGTGATTGCCGGCGATTTCGGAAGGTCGTCGGCCGTTTTATGAGAGTTAAGTAAAGAGAAATAACGAGAGAATGAGAGAAATGAAGAAGTTGTAGCTTTAAATTTTATAGTTTCTAGAAGATTAAAATTTAGAATTAAAGTTTAATTTTTTAAGTTAATTTGTGTTGTTGATTTACAACAAAAAAAAGTTTAAAAATTTGGCTAGCAGGTTTGAGTAAGATAGAGAGGGAGATGTTAAAATCTAAAAATTAAATTTTTCTACTTCAAATATTGTTCCTGATTTAAAATTCTAAATATATTAATTTTAAAAAATAAAAGTTTAAAATATGAAATGATGAGGCACAATACTACTTCAGTTTAAATATATTTAATTACAAAATTTCTCATTATTTATTTCACAATTTTTTCTTAAAAAGTATCTCTATTATTTGAGATCATATTGTCTACTTATATAGCTCAGAATTCCCTTTTTTTTATACGAGATGCTTCATTTTTGTGCTCCTCTCATCATTATTTATCGGTCTAGAAATCTGTCAGGAGCCGCTGCACTTTACCTTAGAAATTTTTTTCTTAAGATATTACCCGATGATCACTCTCTATCTTTTTGGGCATCATAGTGTTCATATTTTGGTCGATTCAAGTTTAGGTTGATCCGATATTTGATTTTGATAAACATCATTCACTCATTTCCGGATGTAGCTATTGAATTCTTTTTTATATAATAACACTATTGAATTAGTGAATGCATATTTGATTCAGAACTATGTTATGTACTTTATATTGAACATATTATGTATTGCATGCAATTTTCTTTTACTCGTTAGATATTTAGCCTATTGAACACTTAAATTAGTCTGCACACTAGGTTGTCCTATAAACTCTTGTTACAAATTACTATTACTACGGGTTAACCTTCGTTCTTTTCATATATTTATCTTGATATGGATTACAGATGCTAAAGCGCGACGACTCGTAATCGGAGAAGGCGGGGAGTGATTGCCGGAGTAATGTTCATATGAGTGAATCGGAGGGGCACGTGAATGAGTCGTCCTATATTAGAGAAGAAGTGGAGTACCTGAGCTGTATAAATAGATAACATGATCACAATAATAGATATATTTTTTTGCGGAAAAACTAGGAGAATATTAATGAAAACTCTATAGTTAAGCGTTCTTGAATCGGAGCAGTACTGAGAAGGGTGTCTTCCTAAGAAATACTCAAATTATGCAATTAACAGAAGTCAAAATAGATAATATTTTTATATTTGAATCACAGAACGTTCTTGAGTTATTCTTATTTTTAATAAATTGATGACATATATCACGCATCACATATTTCTCTTCGAGATTATTTTGTGTGTTACTCGTATAAGGTAGAGATGCTTGTACAACTCTTTATGCCATTTCATCACTATTTAGATTGCTAAACGATCTAAAATCTATATTGATTTACTGAAATCCCTAATTAAATAAGCAAAATACAAAATCATCACAATTAAAGTTAATTGAAATATATTATATTTGTGAAATATATATATATATATATACTTTATTCACTTTAATAAATGTATTAATGAAAGACACAAAAGGCCTCGTTTGGTCTGAGCTTTTTTTTAGGACAAGAGAAAAAATATTTTTATTTTTTAAATTTAATGAGAGAAAAATTTATTTTAATATTAAAAAATATATAAAATGTGAAATACTTTAAACTCTAATATTCGTATTTATATTAGATGTGAAATGAGTTAATTTTTATAGTTGAAATTTATATTGAGCAAAAAAAATTACCTCAAATCAAATGAGGCCTTGCTCGACTGAATGATCAGTTTGCCAAAGATGTAGATCAATTGGGCATGCTCAATTGTGATTACATACAAAAAGAAAAAAAAAATAAAAGAGAAATTACACACATGACACTAATATTATATTTTAAGAATAATTACCTACATGCCACACAATTTAATTTTATTTATGCCTTACCCATCCATTCTTAGTTAATTACGTTATACATACTCAAAATATTATAAAATCTTACATACACATATTTTAACTTATTTCTATTATAATGAGTAATCATAATTTTTCAATAACCTAATTATAATTAAATTACAAAAAATTTGAGCCGTTCATTATATTTTTTTAAGGATATTTAAATATATTTTGAGTGAAAATCCTAAAACCTTAATGTTTAGGTGGCGGTAAAGGAAAAAGACATTCGCGACGTGAATTGATTTTAGGACAAATCAGCGCTTTAGTGTGGTATTGAGGAAAAGAAAAATATATACTATTATGAGTAAAAATATAATTTTAATGATTTCCTAACAGAATTTTTTTTTTCAAATAGATTTTGATTAAGTTTTAACTCAAATGTGTGTATGTAAGATTTTGTAAAGTTTTGAGTGTGCATAGTATAATTAATTAAGAATGGATGGGTAAAACATAAATAAAACTAAATTGTGTGACATGTAGGTAATTATTTTTATATTTTAATCATCCAACTTCTAAATATCACAAATATTTTTCTAAAATTTTCATATATTATATGTGACACACCTTAAATTATCAGTATTAGAATAAAAATTATTATTTATATTTTAAATTTTATATTTTCCTCCTACTTCGCTCTCCCTTTGTCTCTATCACCTTCTCCGACTTCGACAAAACCTCCTCTCTACCCACCGCTAGATGAATTTTTAGCGTGTAATATGTAATGTTTTACGAGTATTTAATATGCTACATTTTAACTCAAATTTGTAAACTTAAGCCCATTAAAAATAGTTAACCATGGGTTAACCAAACTATTATTGGAATAAAAGATTAATTCACAATTTATTTCCAAATTAATGTGTCAATGAGCTGACAATGTAAAGTTGTTTCACCAGCAATGATTCAAATCATCATATCTTCAGGATTAATAATTTGAATATATGTTTACCATAAAAAAAAAGAATGTATATTAAAATCAAAAAAAAAAAATTGAATGTATAATTCCAATAAAAAAAATAATTGAACGTATATAGATCATTTCTAAAATGGAATGCACTCTAATTTTGTATTTTTTTTTATACACGTAGGGTGTGTGAGTATAGCTCGAAGATCTCGTTTAATATTCGGATCATTCGATATTCAAATTGATAGTTGTTCAATGTTTGTGTCAAAATTTAGCTTAAACCAAACGAGATTTGAATTTATTGAATTAAGCCACAAACTATGATCTATTTTTTAAATACAAATAATATATGGATTAATTTAACATAATTATTTATTACTCGCACATAAATAGGTGCTTACCTCCAATAAGAGAATTTAAATTGGCTCAATTAAGAATTTAACACGAACCAACTCAAATGTGAATCAAATTGAGACAAAACAAAGTTTATGTTGTGTTCAACTCGAATCAACCTCAAACTATTCACACTCGTACATGCATACCACCAAAACTCTTTAAAAAGTCCTACCACCCCTTGTCATATCTAAGCCGGTGATTCCTTGAGCACAAATATCTCAAAACATTATTGGGTACGAACGAAGCACTGCTCGACATCCAATGGGCGTAGGGCGCGCGCTCCCGCCGCACGCAAAAAGAGCTTCGAAATCACCCATTGCACATCGTGAAATCTGGAATCCAATCGAGTCTTTTCACAGTACTTCGCATGAAAGACCATTGGGTTTTAATATCTAAATGTAGAGTTTTTTTAAAGACAAACAAAAACATTTGAAAATGTAAATAAAAATTCTTTCAGAAAACAAACATCCACGAACAAAAACTAAATTCTCCCTTGAAAACATGTATGTTCGTGTGATAAAACTAAAATCCTGGAATTAATCGACTGTTCTTCAACACATCTGCCTAACTAATATGCGTAATATGATATTTTTAACCTACTTCGACTGCAGATATAAGAAATAGAAGCATACGGCAAGGATAAAAGCCAAAGCTATAAACTGTTTGTTCTATGTACTAAAACATCACAAATTCAAAGCAAGAGCTCCCCAAATATTCTCCACCTCCTCTCTTTTAATAGAACCAGAAGAAGCAAACCACAATCTCGATAAAAATCTGCTTCGGTTAACGGGCCCAGCTGACACGAAACGAATATCGGACAAGAAGGCAACAGCTGATGATGAGCTTTCAGTGCCAAGCTTCTAAGCAGATTGGGCAGATAGCACGAAAGATTTCAATAGCCAGTTGTTCTTCTCCGCGTGTTTGATATACGATCCAAACTTTTCACTCGCGTTGGGAATATCGAGAGCCAGGTCATCAAGCCCATCCTTGACCCTCGAGAATCCCTTTGTCATCTGGTTGATGGTTATCAGTCCTTCGCCGAAGCTTTCCTGAAGTAGGTCCAAGATCCTGTCGTTCTTCTTCTCCATCGCCATGACCAATGCCTTCTTCACCACTTCATGATTGAAGAACGGCATCCCAAGGTCGCGGATGCACCGGCAAGCCTCCCCGACATCACCTCCACTCTCGAACTCCTCAAGAAGTTTCGTGATCTTGTCCTTGGCATCTTCAACTGCCCAACCGGTACCACCACCCCAGCACCTAAGCAGTCTTTCGCCCGCGTGGCGAGCCGAAATAAGCGAACGGGCCATGTGGACGGTTTCACTGCCACTACAGTTTGGTGGGAGTTTGCTGCTGATCTCCTGCAGGTTTAATGGAGCCAAAACATCGTCTATAACAGCCCTGGCAAGAAAGAGAGCTAGCTCATTGGAGGCATCCAATATATCTAGTGCAGTATCCTCTGCTGATTCAAGTAACATGATGAAGCCATTCACAATGTCGTCTGTCGAAAGAAAATCTATTCCCAGAGCCGATAGTAGAACAGATGCCATCTCCTTCTCCCTATTTTTCCTGTCCATGGCAAGTGTGATGAGTTTCTTGATGAAAATAGGATTGTATTGTGGAGCAGAAAGATCTTCGAGGCTTCTGACAAGCTCAGGGATGTCGTCCGAAAGGAAGTACTCATGGATTATGGTTACAGCCTCCTCCTTGAACTTTTTTATCTTCTCTTCTTCTACATTTCTGAATTTCCCATCAGCCCCAGATGACTTGACGAAGGAAGAGTCAAGCCAACCTTCGGAAATTGCTACTGGGACAAGCTGATGGAAAATAGCCTTGGCAGAAGGGATATCTAGAGTAAGGTCATCAAGGCTATCTGCAAGGCGAGAGAACCCTTTCACCATCTGACTGGAACTGATCAGGCCTTCCTCAGCAGCTACTTTCAAGAGTCTAAAAATAAGAAGCTGAGATTGTGTCTCCATGGCAAGAGTGAGAGCCCGTTTAACGACCTCATGGTGGAAGAACGAGACGCCAAGCTCCCTGATGCATTGGCAGGCCTCTGCTGTATCTCCACTCTCAATGTATTCCCTCAAAAGATCTGAGATCTTCTTCTTCACTTCCTCGACGATGAGGTGGGTGCTACCGCCCCATTTTCGCTCGATGAGCTCCGCATGATGAGGAGCGGAAAGATAGCTTTTTTCAGCAGTTGCTAGAACCTCAAGTCCTTTGGAATTTTCCGGAAGCACCTTCTTTGCTTTATTAAGAAATGCTGGAGGGATGATATCATCAACAACTGCACGGGAAATGAAAAGAGCCAAGACATCAACTGCATTCAGTATGTCAACTGCCAAATCCTCTGTTGATTCAAGAAGCATGATAAAACCTTGGCTAATCTGAGCAGAACTAATAACAACGGCATATAAAGCTGACAGCAAAACTGACGCCATTTCTTTTTCTTTGTCATGCCTATCCATTGCCATGGAAATGAGTTTTTTAATAAAATAATGATGGTACTCATCCAAACCAATATCTCTGATATCAGAAACAGCGAGTTGCACATCTCCTGTGGTAAAATACTCCTCAATGATGGTTGATACAGCCTTTTTGTAGTCATCTAGTGGGGAGGATACAGTAGCCCCCACCAATTGATAAGGTTCCTATAAATAATAAATGATGTGAGGACCAAGAACCAGTTCAAATATGATCCAATTTAGAAAGTGAGATAAAAGATCAAGAATAGAATGCTTATAGGAACTCACATGCTACAACAACAACAACAACAAAGCCTTAATCCTACTAGGTGGGGTCAGCTACATGAATCATTTGCTTCCATTGCGCTTTATCAATTAACAATTTTCATCTATATATGCAGCTCTTAATCACGTGATTTTGTATGTGACTAATTGATTGGAAAAAGCAACAATTTTCACAATACAGCAACAACCAAGCCTTAATCCCACTAGGTGAGGTCGGCTACATGAATCCTTTGTTTCCATTGCATTCTATCAATTAACAAATTCTTATCTAACTAAGATCACTCCTTATAGTTTCTTACCATGTCTTCTTTGGTCTCCCTCTTCCTCTTTGTACATGGGCAAGATCTAATAACTCGATTTTTCTAACTGGAGCTTCAATCAACCTACGATTTATATGTCCAAACCATTTAAGCCGACTTTCTCTAAGTTTATCCTCAATTGGTGCAACACCAACTTTCTTTCTAATATACTCATTTCTCATTCTATCTTTTCGTGTATATCCACACATCCACCTTAGCATTCTTATTTCTGTAATATTTATTTTATTTATATATTTTCTCTTTGCAGATCAACATTCAACACTATATATCATTGCTGGTCTTACTACAGTTTTATAGGAACTCACATGTTAACAAAAAAAACTCAAGAAGTTCTGATGTAAATTTCTTCTCTTATCGATATGCAGATGCACCATCAAATGACCAATATGTGAATGTTATCATCCCATTAAAAGCACAAATGATTATTGCAAAAAGACAGAAGAGAAACATAAAGTATTACCTCTCCGCTGTCATAATTTGGGTCATTTCGGTCTAGGTGTACATCAGAACCGGTGTCAAGTAGTTTACCCCAAGTTCCTTTACCTCCAGCACCATCTGAAAATTATGAAAACTAAAATTAGTTGTTAACCGGCCACAAAATCCACTGCAAATCTAAAGCTGAATAAATTATTTATGGCTTTTCAAGCTGCAAGCCTGCAAACTATATGGAGTAATGCACTAACACATTACATAGAAAACCAAAATCTTTCATAAAATTTAAACTGAAGAACTACGGAAGTTAACTTTTAAAAATAGTAAAAGATTGCGTTTCTAGATAATATAGATAGGTAAACATGATATTGTAGGCTTTTAGGTTCCCATACTGAACAGACTCAAATAAAATTGCTGCCGATGAGAAAAACCTAATTCAGTAGTCGTAAAAGCCAATTTTATGGCATTCAAAAGAAAAAGCAAATTTTATAGTTACATTAATGGTAATGGGTCTTCACCAACAAGAAAATAGAAAGTTTCATTATCTTAAATTTCTCTATTTTTCACACAAATATAAAAATACACATAGATATGTACATATACATATACACACTGGTGGGAATACAGATCAACATTGAATCTGATGACTAAGATAATATCATGTGCTGAATCAAAATTCAAATTTAAATTCATTAAGGTTAATTGAAGATTTTCATATTAGCTTTATCCAAAATGATTTGATTTGATTTGATTTAGAGCATATTTGAGAGAATTAAAGGCTCATCATATTTAAAGCTAATTTTATTTTATTATAATAGCATTAATTTTATATTTGTTTAGACTTATTTGGCATTTTTATTTTCAGCATTAATTATTATATTTTCAAATTTTATTATGAGATCACTATATACAAGTCGCCTAGCATTATAATGGAGAGCCTATTGATGAAATGAATTCAGAGTATTTGAGTTGTTAAATCCTGGTGAAGGAAAGGGTATGGCTTAGCTTTAGGCGAGAATTCCTAAATAGCCTAATTATCTTTTTGAGAAAAAAAAAATCTCTTCTACCCTCTCCTCTACTTTTCACGATCACGAGCCACACCAAGGATGTCGCTCGTCCCATTTGCGCCCAACAATCTGACAGCCCGCTTGCTGCACCCCGACTATTCTGCGCCGCCCTGTAACTACCACTTCCCTGCCCACCTCTTCCGCACATCACCACTCCTCCTGAGAGCCGCACACATTGCTCACCTTCTGCTACAACCGCAATGACTCTACTGACCGCTCCACACACACTAGCGAGGTTGCCAATGATACCACACTACCACCCTCACGCACCTGACCTTCCATAGCCGAGCGTGTGTCCATCCGAGCTAAGCCGACTTTCTTTGAACTTATACTCAATTGAGTCAACTCTAATATTTCATAAATATATTTATTTCTCATTTTATTCTTTTATGTATAATCATACTTCTTAGAATTCTCATCTTTAAGACAATTATTTTATTATTATATTCTGCTTTGTAGGTTAGAACTCAGCAATATATAACATTACTAGACTTATTATTGTCTTATAAAATTTACTTTTAATTATGAATAGAATTTTTGCAGTAAGATCAATAATATTATATGGTACTAACTGTCGACCTACAAAGTAAAAAACATATAAATACAATACGTATCGTAAAAGTAGAGATACTAAGGTGAATAAGTAGGTATATAAGTAGAACAATATAAGAAATGAGTACATTCATGATAAGATTAAAGTATACTTAATTGAGAGAGATGACTTAGATAGTTTGAATGCATATACCGTAAGCTGATGGAAATCGCACTAAGGAGAGTTAGATTTTTCGATTTTACCTACATAAAAAAAGAAAAGGAAAGACCAAAAAAACATGACAAAAAACTATATAGAATGAACTTGCATACATATAAACGAAGAGCGGTTATTTAATAAAATGTAACAGGAGCAAAATATTCATTTAGCCAATCTCACTTTACGAGATAAAGGCTTGATTGTTATTATTGTAAGCTTGAGCAGGATTTTTTATCATACAATACACCAGATATATTCCTCCACTTAATCTATTCTTTTGAATTCTTTTACAAATAACATCATCATCAATTTTATTATTATTTTGTAAGATTGATCAGTGATATCTAAATCGCTCAGTCTTCCTAATAATTTGATCACCAATTATCACATTTCCAATATAAGTACTTCCATTATGTCTAAATTTGCATTCTATATATTCAAATCTTTAGACTCCAACGTATTTTTTCATAGCACAAATTTCGTCTTAACCTCATCTCTAGTCTTATTAACAAAAATATCATGTACAAAAATCAAAACAACAATGCATCTTTTCTTTAATGTGTTCGATCAGAATCTCCATAACAAATGTAAAAAGATGTAGACTTAAAGCTTAGCCCTAGTATAAACTAACTATAATTGAAAAATCTTTAGGCAAATCTCATATAGCCTGTTTGTTTAGCCTATTTAAAATTAATCCGATTAATTCTAACCAGACATGTGATATCACTCATAAAATTTAATATTAAAAATTAATTATATTTAATATCATACATAAAATTCAAAATAAAAAAATAACTTTATTTCACATCTTATGTATATACCAAAATAACAACTGACTTATATCATATCTCTCACATCTCTCAATATAATAACTAACTTTATTTTATATTATTCATAATTTTCAATAAAGAATATTTTAATCTAAATTTAACTTTAACTTTATTAAAATTAATCTTTACAAACTTCGTTTTATTGGGGTATAAAAAATCCTAAAACTTCTCCAAAGATACTTTCATTAATAGTTTATATTTATTTACATCATACCCAAATTTAAATATAAAAATCAACTTTATTTCATATCCAATACAAATCCCAACTTAAAAAATAATTTTATTTCACATTCTATACAAATTTTAATTTCACATTCAACAAAAACCTCAATAATAAAATAACTTTACATCACATCATAATATTAAAATAATTTTCTTTCTGTCTCAAAAAAAATTTAAAAGTTTATAAAATATGCTCCAACCAAACGAAGCCTCAATATTCATTATTTTTTCTTTATAGTTTGTACAATCTTGTATATCATCTTTATTTATGTAATAGGTATAAATATACTGTTTCTACATTCAATTGACATCCTTTTAATTATTAAAATCATATTAAACAACTTATTGAGTCAAGAAACATCTTTATTGTCCTTGTATTTTCAAACATCTATTAGAATGTTAACAATCCATGTGTCCGCATATTTATTTTGTAGGGATTCTGTGAAGACTAAAAGTCATTCTACTGTAAGTATAACAGTCATTCTAATAAAGATTTAAAAGCCAAAACTTAAAGGGAAGCATGTGTAGCGTATGGCATCTGTCAAACATCTGGATTATTGAAGATTTTAAATAACATGCATTTAGCTCAATTCTAGCCATTGCCTGAAAAATGTGTCAAGATTGTTGAGAATGTAAAGCAAAAAAAAAGAAAAAAAAAAAGAAAATCATGCTTCTTCTGTATGTGACTTTAGTGCTTCCCCACTCCCAACCCCACCCGGCCAGCCAGCCAGCAGCAATCCAAAAAAATTTGCCAAGTCTAACTAAAAATATGGACGATAAAGAGAGAATTATAAATCAAAAGGTCACACTAGCCACTGAAACATATAGATAATTCAAATAAATATGATCACACTCAACAAACAATTACAGAGGATAAGCACTAATTTGCTAGATGGCGGCATTTTCGCTATCCAGATGATTAAAATTTAATCCATTAATGACAGTTGCAGTAACTATAAATTTTCAAGTTTTATACATTGATATTGATAATCAATAATCGATGAGCCATGAATCTCGGTATCAAATTTACCAAAAAGTCAATCCACAATTTTAAACACCTTGACAAATACTAACACTAGGACTGGCAAGTAAACTTGTAACTCGCAACATGCTCATAAGTAGTTCAAAATTTGACTAGAATCAAATTAACTCGAGTAATTTCAAACCGAGTTTCTATTCGTATACCTGACTCGGACTTCATTTCGTGTTGAACTCGAGTAATGCTAGATTTATTTGAACTTCAATTTGTCTAGACTTGATATCCCGATCATTCCACCTTTTTCTCTCCTAGCAAAACGACTTTTATCCTGTTCTTGGGGAACTAAGTATGCCGAACACATCACAGCCATTCTGATGTGATCGAACGGTTGCTAAACCACACATCCCCTTAAATTTGCTATACATTCCGAAGTGAATGGTCATTGCAACCAATGATGAAGCTTCAATGTTTCACCTTCCTTGAACCCTGTTGTTCTGCCATCTGCGCTCCATTGTTTATTCTCCTTTTTTGTGTATTTAGCTTATAAGTACTGATCTATATTTGTTTCTTTCTAATATCATGAATATATAATTAGAGATGAATTGGAAACATAATGATGATCTTCTTTTAATTTTGCAGGGAATATGCAAATGATCAAGTTTTATTGCAGTTTTTACATGTGATGATATGAAGCATCCTTATACTTTTTTTCCACTGGAATACAACTATATTTTTTCTTGAATTTTTGTATCTAACTAATGCTGACTATCTAGTTTCATTTTCCTTTGAGAAAACATGTTGAGTATATTACATATTTACATGTGATCTTGCTTGTTCTAGCCTTTGTTGTAATAGAATTGCCCTGCCAAATTTAACGAGATTTCTATCATAACTTGTTATCCATTTGTTTATATTGCTAGGAAATTCTAATTTTTCTTACTGAAAGTTTAATCAGCTCCTAATAGCTTCACTAATTGGTTTCAAGAACTGAAATCCTCAGACCACCTCAGTTCAGTTTTTCAAGCCATGAAATGCAACAAAATCATATTTGGCTATCCAATTGAGTGACTCAGAATTAAAAAAAAGTCAACTTAATTCAAGTAAAATTTCCAATCAAGTAACTCACAATTGATTTCTATTTTGAGTTGACTTCAAGTGAAAAGATTTTGATTTTGATTTCATATCAACTTGCTTGAACTTGACACATTGACAACTTTAACTACCAACATGGAGGAAGCACACATATAATTCAACCAAGACAAGACATATGCTCTTTGTTTTTATGAAGGATAGGGGAACTTGTAAATTTTCACAGTTAACAATGCGATTAACACAACAAATTAATGCTACAAGTGTCGTGATCATCCTGATCAGTGCTAATATGAGTTTTGATGCTATCAAGAAAGCTACTACATAATTAAAAAACAAGGTCTGATATTCCAAATTTCCAATCTATGACATCTGCTAATTCCGATGAAGTAAGAGACTCTTAGAAGGCTTGAAAAACAAAAGATTTTTGCCTGAATAAATTGAACATGCCAATATCTCTTTCCATGTCTTAAATATGCAAATTTCTAAATAATATATTCCAGAGTTGCAATCTAAAGAACCAGCATCCTGTCCTAAACTATAATCCATGAAAATGTTGGGCCTAGAAACCTTCTCTTTTTCTAATAAGTATGATCGTCTCCAATACTCCCAATATCAAGTCATTAAGTTTCCAAAAAAATTAATTAGAACATTTTCTTTATTGAGATTTGGTACATCTAAAGGAAATAGCATCCTAAAGGTTGCAATCCTAAATTTAATCAACAATATACAACCATAGACCAGATTTCTACGGCACAAAATCTAGTTTGAAATCCGTCGAAAAGATGAAACCAGGAGTGAAGAAATAAAATCAAATCGCTGGTCAACTTCACTAGCACAGCATCAGCATAACGATTCATAAACGAGCTCACCTTTTTTCACTCTTACAAGCTTTCCCGAATGCGATCGGCGCACATGCCTCACAGCGTTGCCCCCAGCCGCAGCCCTTCCGCCCTTATTATTATGATGCTCCGGCAGCAAAGAACTCAAACCAGTCGACGATCTTGGGGAAGACGACAGTAAGTCAGCATTCTGCGACACCATTTTCATCATCTCCCTCTGCTCGTCCGTGAGAAACCCTTCCCTCGGCGACGCCATCGCCCTCGTCAACCAGCCTAGCGCAAACTGCACAGAAACAAAATAAAAAAATACCAAGAAATGAAAATCAACCGAATCGAATCCCACCAGGCCGCCACAGATCCGTTATTACCTCGTCGGCAGAAATAGCGTAGAGCGAAAGATACCCGAAGCCGCCGCCCGAAAGATTAACAGATCATGGGGGGTTCTCGTCTTGGCTCAGCCAACCCGAGCCAAGACAGCGTAGGAGATCCAAACAGGGAAGCTCAGAAACCCTAGAAGCGAGCGATCTCCGTCGCCTCCCCCGTCTTTCCTCTCTCTCGCTTTCACCTTTGTCCTCGTCTCCGATTTCCCCTCCGCCGAGTCGGGAGAAAATGGAGGAAACTGAGGAGCGATCTATTTATAGCCGGAGGTTCAGTTCGGGAACACGTCAGAGAGCTAGGCGGAGTTAAAAATCTCATCCGGCGCACACGTGGCGCGCAGGATGTCGCCGCCGAGGCCGCACCCGCCGCCAGTGGGGGACCACGGGAAGGATTAGGGTTTTCGCGTTCTTACAGAGGGATTGGAATTACGAAACTACCCATACTCATCCCTATGCTTATCCACGAGGGATGTCCGGCTCATGCTTCAAAGGACCGTTTGCCGGAGAGGGGCTGCGCGGTAAACTTGCCGCGTGGCATAGGGACATGAGGGTCATTAACTGTATTTGAAAGGGCAAGGCAATAGGCTTTTTTTTTTTAATATAAAAAATGTAAACACCATAAATACTCCAATCTCATTTTAAAATTATAATAGTATGATCAAAATTAACACCTCATTTAATCGAAATATTCATTTAACCGAACTTATCTAATAAAATAAAACTTAATTTTTTTTGTTATTATATATATATATATATTTAAATTTAAATTTCAAGAAAAATTTTAAAATATTTAAAAAATTATTTTATTTTAATATTATATTATATTATTAAAAATAATTATTTAATTTGATGATAGATCGCGCTTTATATTAGAATAGCATTAAATCAAAGATCATTTTAATGTTATGCTTTAAAATAAAATTATTTATTATTAAAATAATATTAATATGAAATAAGATTAATTTTTTATTGAATATCAGTAAGAAGTAAAATAAAATTAATTTTTTTAAAATTAAAATTTATATATTGTGAAATATAAATTAAATTTTAATATTTAAATTTATATAAAATATAAAATAAATATAATATATTAATAAAAATATTTTTAAAAAAAATTGATAAGTTTTTCAGCTTCAACCAAACAATAAACTTTTTGGTATTCTATTCTCCAATAGGCTAAAAGAACAAATTTGTTAAATACTAAAATCTTGAGGTAAGTAAATTCACTTGAATAGGATCCCGCATTAACGAACATTGAAAGACGTAAAGCGAGAAAAAGCAACGATTTACGTTGTTCAAATTTCAAACAAATCTTCGTATACCTACAAAAAGCCAATGCCAATGCAGTGAAATATGAAAGTTTCTCTATGAGAAATTACAAATGATGATGACTTACTCATAAATGAATGTAATGTAAAAGAAATAATATATATGATTCTAAAAGATCCTCAAAAATTCAAGTGCTAAGATAAATGTTACTCATTATATGCAAGAGATTCTCCTTGAAAGGTTACAAATGTTGAGTTTTTGATATAAAATAAAAATATATATATATATATATATATATATATATATATATATAATTTTGATAATAATTTGGTATAGAAGAGAAAGATGTCTCATTTAGTTTGAGCAATATTTTTTGATTAATATAAATTTTAACTGTAAAATTTAACTTTATTTCACAAATATAAATATTAAAATTAATTTTACTTTATATTTTATACACTTTTAAATATTAAACTAATTTTTTTTACCATTAAATTGATAAAATAATCTTATCTAAAATTTAACCTTAGAATCAAATAAGGAAAGTACCTTTTCAAAATTTTTCGATTAAAGATTGTATTAAGGGGGCGTTTGGTTCAGTGTTATCTCAATGTTATGTTATGTTATCTTTAAAAAATAATTGTTTGGTTTAATGACATCTTTAAATAATATTATAATTAATTACAAAAATGCCATTACATGGTGACATCTAGATGTCACCCCAAATTGGGCGACATCTCAAGATAACACCATCAATTTGTCATTATAATGACAATAACTTCTAACTAAACAAAAATTATTTGGATAGCATTGATATTTTCTAATATCATAACATTGAACCAAACAAATATCCATTGATGAATAACAAAGACATTTAGATAACATGACATCTAAATAACATTGACATTAAAATAACACTGAACCAAACGCACCCTAAGGGTTATGACAAAAAGCTATTCTCAAGTAGTTGGCTGCCCAGCCTTTTCCTCAGAGTGAGTCAAATAGAAGTTCGATCAAGCTCGAAAAGTTTTAGGTCAAATTTGGATGCGAAATGGAAACCAAACAACGTCGAAAACTAGCGATTAAGTGATGCGAAATGTAGATTCCATGAAATGTCATGTTGATAACTGAGACTAGAAATGTTAGATTTGATGATATTTAACAAGATTATTATTATTATTTATAATTAAAAAAATAACTAAAAATAATAATAATATAGTAAATAATCACTTTTATCATCTCTAAAAATTAATATACAATCTAATATCTAGTAAAAAAATAAAGTTATAATTTTATACAGCAATAACAGTCAAGCTTTTATTTTACTAGGTGAAGTCGAATATATGAATCCTTTATTTTTCACTCATTCTAGTAAATTATAAGTTCTTGTTTACTTCTAAATATGTGAAATTCTTCCTGATAAATTTTTATCATGTCTTATTTGATCATCATCTTCCTCATTTAGCAAAAACAATATTTAATAACTAAACTCTTTTTCTGGAGTATCCATTAGCCTACATTTTATATGTTCGAACTTTTTCAGTCGACTGTCCCTGAGCATATCCTCAACTAAGGTTGTCCCAATTTTCTCGCCGATAAACTCTTTTCTCATCCAATCTTTCATATATACCAAATTATTCATCATAATATCTTTATTTTTACAACACTTATTTTATATGTGTATTTTTACTTTATGGGCTAGCATGCAATGCCATATAAAATTACTAGTTTTACAACTATTCTGAAAAATTAATCTTTAAATTTAAGTAGAATTTTTTTATTGTAAAACTTACTAAAATTATTTCTCCACTTTAACTATCTTATTTGAATTTTGTTGATAACATCACTATCTATTTCACTGTTATTTTATATGATTGATCCAAAGTATTTAAATCGCTCACTTTTCCTGATAACATAATTATCAATTATCATCTCACTAATATAAGTGCTTTTATCTTGACTAAATTTGCACTCCATATATTCAATTTTTGATCTGATAAGACGATTCTCTATAACTCGAGTCCCTTCTCTAATTATATAATCTTATATAAATTTTATTGGGACATTTACATGGTGGATACAGAAATTAGATTAATTTACGAATTTCACCATAAATCTTAAAATATTATAGATATCACATCTAAAACAGCTATTTTTTCATTTTTCATATCGTGCAGTAAATTCTATCAGAAGATTTAACCATAGTTAAATCTTAAAAATATCTGATGCTCGCTCGTGATGCCCGCGTAAGAAGAAGATGCAAATAGCAGAGTGATGCTCGCATGAATACGCTATCGTCTCGTGAGAATACGTTGCCGTCTCACGTGAATATGCTATTGTCGAAACTAATGCAGCCCCGCGATACTCTAACATGAAGGTCGATGGTTAAACAATACTATCAATGGCTGAGATTTTGTTGAAATTTAACTATGCTTAAATCTTCTGAATAGCAAAAGGAAGATCATCTTCCGCTGCACCTCTACCATCGCGTCCTCGTCTTGGTGTCATATCGTCTAAACATGCAAATATAATAATCTCATGAATAATATACAATAATCTTTAAATTCTCAATCTACTGTGTGATAATACATTGTACAAAGTACTTGAATGGGCAGTCCACATGCACGCTTCAAAACACCATTGAAGCATTTAGAAACGTTTATAGTCATAGTACAATATTCGAAACCTCCATCATGAATGAGTATTCATTTTTCATATTTTCTATCTTTAAGTCACTTATGAGCATCTGGATGTACTGCAACTATATCTTACATGTGCTGGACAAAAGAATCTCATACCTCAGTGTTGTCGGCACTATACATCTTATTGCACTTAAACTCAACTACTTGAATATCAAAAGTACGTAAAATTTTTTAAAAATTTTCTCTCAGGTGACGGATAGAGTGTCAATGAGTTGTATGAGATAAGACAGATGCTACACCACATAGTAAACTAAAATGTTTGTCGCTAATAATACACAGATCTCTATGTGTTCATACTGGCTCAATAAGATCACGCATTTTAGTAAAAAATCACTCCCAAGAGTCATTGCTTTCAACCTCTACCGCAGTAAATGCCAACAATAAAACTTCTTTATTAGAGTCCATGCCTACAGTAATTAATAAAATTTTACGATATTTGCTAAGAAAAAATATCTCATCTACACACAATACTAGCCGACAGAATCTTCATCATTCAATAGAAGGACCAAAACTTCAGAACAAACATTCGAATTTATTTACTTAAAATTTTTTAAATATTATAAACAGTCCCAGGCATGACCACTTTTAAGCACTTACAATATCTGTATAAATTTTTATATGGTTCTTCCCAACCCCCAAAATAAAATTATAAAAAATTATTTATTAATAAATTAATAATTAATTAATATTACCTAATTAATAATTAACTAATTACTTATTTAAACTTTTGATTAAGTAATTTAGTAATAAATAATAATAATAATTTATTAATTAACTCATCATAATAAAAATAATAATAAATAAAATTTAGAAATACCTTAAAATACTACTATTGCATCTATTAACTTTATTCTACAGAATTGCTCTTGATCTTCCTTAAAAATTCCAAGTAAATAAAAAAATATGAAGAAAATGAAGAGGTTGAGCGTGAATTTATAAAATTTTTAGAGGTGAAGTCACTCGTGGCTAAGAGCCCGGCCCTCAGGCTACTTCCATTGACTTCTAGTTAACGGAAAAAGCCAAACAGCATAAAAAAAGAAGGCTCCCTTTAGTAATTTTTATTTAATTAAATTAATTAATTCTTATTTTAAAAAATCATCCTCCATCAACTGAGAAGTTATTGGGTTCGGACGGCGCACCGTCCGGAACCCAATCAGAGGGCGCCACGTGTGCCATACAGCTGGGTCCGGGCACACATGGCGCCCTCTGATTGGGCGTCCGAACGGTACGCGTGGCAGCACCCAATAATTTTTCCCATCAACCACATATGGCCGCTGCCGTTCTCCTTCCAGCTGCTGAGAGCCCGAGGTGAATCTCCCCTTTCCTCGTCGGAGCAAATTTCCGCAACATTCTGGCGGCCGCCTTGATTCGCTGCCATCAATCTGATCCTAGGGTTGGCTTCAGGCCATCATTGTCGGCCCTTACGAGATTCTTAGCCTTCTCGGATGCTCTTTGAATTGTTTGCTACGGATTCCACGTTCGCATTCATGGCTTGATCTTCGAAATTTTCTCCCTATTCCTTTCTCGCAGATCCTTCTGCTCATCTTCCGGCTTCCTTCACTCCGAAGTTGTCTCTCTCGTGAAATTCTGCCCTAACTCCAACCATCTCCGTCAAGTTCATGCTTGTATCATCGCCCGAGGTCTGCAAATCTTCTCCTCCGGGCTTCAGCCTGACAAGTTCACCTTCCCTTTCGCTCTCAAAAATTGCGCGGGACTGAACGATCTCCATCGGGGCAGAATTCTCCACCAACAATCGATCTGCTTAGGCTGCACGTCCGATCTCTTCGTGGAAGCTGCTCTAGTAGACATGTACAGCAAGTGCGGTGATGCGCGTACAGCACGCCAAGTGTTTGATAGAATGCCCAAGAGGGATTTGGTCTCATGGACTTCAATGATTTCTGGGTATGCCCACAACGGATTCAGCATGGAAAGTCTGGATTTCTTCAGCCTCATGCAGAATTCGGATGTGAAAGCCAGTCGAGTTGGATTATTGAGCGTGCTTCTTGCTTGCGGCCGCCTTGGGGCTCTTCGAAAGGGAGAAAGCATCCATGGGTATTCGATTCAGAGTGGTTTTGAGAGGCATATTTCAGTGGTGACTGCAATACTTGATATGTATGCAAAATGTGGGGATTTAGATATGGCAAGATTGGTTTTTGATGATGCAGATTGTAAAGATGTTGTCTGTTGGACTGCGATGATTGCTTGTTATGGATACCATGGACTTGGAAATGAATCAGTCTGCATATTCAATCAGATGGTGAATGATGGAGAGAAGCCGAATCAAGCCACTTTCACAAGCCTCCTTTCTGCCTGCAGCCATTCGGGATTGGTAGAAGAAGGTAAGAAATGCTTTGATTCCATGAGTCTGAAGTATGGGATTGCACCCAAGCTGAACCATTATGCGTGTATGGTCGACATGCTTGGAAGGGCTGGGAAGCTGCAGGAAGCCCAAGATCTTATCGAGCAGATGCCGATGGTGCCTGATTCGAGTTTGTGGGGGTCTCTACTTGGGTCATGCCGGGTACACGGTGATTTAGATCTCGGGGAGCAGACTGCAGACAAGATTTTGAAAATGGGTGTTGAAAATCCTGGATATTATGTTCTCTTATCAAACATATATGCTGCAAAGTCGAGATGGATTGATGTTGAGAGACTGAGGAAGCAAATGTCGGGAAGAAAAGTGAGCAAGGAGCAGGGGTTTAGTTTGATTGAGTTCAACCATGAAATACATAAATTTGGAGTGGGTGATAGGTCTCATCCTCAATCAGGTCAGATATACTCATATTTAGAGAAACTAACTGCATTAATGAAGCAAATGGGTTATGTTCCAGTGATGGAATTCTCACTTCATGATGTAGAAGATGAGAACAAGGAAGTTGCATTGTTGTACCATAGCGAGAGACTTGCTATTGCATTTGGTCTGATGAACATGAATTTTCGGACGCCAATTCGGATAATCAAGAATCTACTTGTTTGTGGTGATTGTCATAATGCTATCAAGATTATTACACTAATAGTTGACCGAGAGATCATCGTAAGAGATATGAATCGATTCCACCATTTTGCAAATGGATTGTGTTCCTGTGGTGATTACTGGTAATGAAGTAGCCATGAAAGATCCAAATACATTAGAAAAAAACAAGCTGAAGAAGAGCTGTCATGTGGAGTCAATGTTGACCAGTTTGTAGTAAACTATCCAAGTTTAGTGCAGCTGAATTGAGACACTTAGATGAACGAGTGATCAAATTTCATCGGACTGCATCAGAGGATAAGATGAAGGGATTTAAGATTGGCTATGCCCATCCTATTTCAAGAACCAACAGTATTTTATATTTCGTAGCATAATTTAGCAACTGAGGCTTATCTGCTTAAAAGCCAGCTTCTGTACTGCAGATGAAGTGCAATTTGGCCTAAGTTGGCAATGGCATTGTAAGCATAAACAGGCTTAAATTCCTGGTACTCTAGCAAGTATTAGTCAAAATTTTCAAGCCCTTGAAAACATATAAACTTGTGTACCGAATCCTTCTCTTCTATTCTGTCCTGCTTTGAAGTTTCTGCCCTGCATAGAAATTTATGATATGAATCACATCATATTTACAGTCGTGCATCTCAATTTTTATGTACATACTCATCTCAAGAATCTTTGTTTTAAAGTTTCTTTGAGAAACACAACTACAGTTTACCTGATTCAAATGAGACCCTATTTTTCCATAATTTATCAGTATATAAAATTTCATACTTTAAAAAAAAAATGATGTATACAAGTAAAGGTAAGGTGAAAATCGCTTCCTAGAGCTCACCAGAAAAGGATAGAACATGGTATGTCACTGACAGCTATAAATACCCATTATGCACACAATATACAGGATAGGTTCAGTTTTGAGTACTTACAAGGATTTCAGCAATGAGATTGATGATCATGTTCGTTACTATCTTACCGCTGGTGTTCTCAACTCTCATGCCTTCTATTGTTGAATCGAGAAGCAACCGCAATGCCCAGTCTCCACTGGTGAAGATTGCTGCACCAAATTACATAATCATTACTGGTAGATCATAACTAAACACTCCTCGCTCATGTTGTATAATGAAATCCCACTTATTTTATAATCCTTGTACTTGCTTTCTGAGTTATTCGATGAGAGCCTATGAGTGATTATATTGAGATACGTAGAATAGAACTACCATAAAGCCTAATAAATTGGATACTGTTACGCTCTAACGTACTGTTGATATGTATGGGTACTCTAGGTGGTGTATTCAATGTTTTTCATTATAATAGATATAGATATGAATCCAATACGTCCCCTATATGTACTGATACATACTGAAGAAAAAACACAAAATTGGTTGGCACGGGCTAGAGTTCATCCATAATTTACAAGCATAGCAGCCATCAAAGCTTCGAAAGAAAGTGCTAGTAATAAAAACCCCTTTCTTGCATATCGTCATCGTGGTGGACGTAGCTCTCACAACCGGTTTTTAGGCACCGGCGAGAGTTCACTCCCCTACCTTGCATCCAACATCATCTTCCTCCATAGACCCTACAAATGCCACTCAACACTTGCCTCTGTTCCACGACTTTTCATGAAAAGCCTTAACTGCTACTTCCTCTCATCCAATAACATTGTTATTTAACACCTTAAAAATGATAATATGATACAATTATCATATTTATATTCATGTCTAATTATTTCTACCATATTTAATTACTGTATCCTAACTTATCCTATTTGTTTTGGATTCATCATATTATCATAGATGCATCGTCTTATCATACCCATTGATCTTTTATGCTGCATTAAAATAAAATAAAAAAAGAAGAATCAAGCACTTCACTTCGATTTACTGCAAAAAGGAGCAAAACTTGTTGGTTCCAGTTTTTGCATGAATGCAAACAAATTGTAATTAGCTTCCGATTTTCAAATCCAGCTCATAAAACATTCTGAAAAGTTAGATCTATGAATCAATCATCAAAAAGCAAAAATATAACATAGATGAAATTCTAAAGTAACAAGGGTTGTCTGAGAATTTGAATGATATATATGTTAGAGAATCAACTTGGACAGTAGAAGTCTCTTCCAGGTCACTAGCTTTAAAATAACAATAACAACAACAAACTTTAACAACCCAAGCCACTTGCAGTCAGTAAATCAATATGAGAGTTCATTAAAAAAGTCATTTTTTTTATGCTGGCAGTCAACCTGTCGCAACTCTACCTCCCAAGCTTGGAAGCAGCAAGTAAAAATAAATAATAAAGCTTGGCTTGGAAGCAGCTAGTAAAAATAAATAATAAAGCTTGGCATAGATAAAGCCATAAGCTCCAAAAAAAGATATGCAAAAACGTTTGCCTTTTCAAAATATATACCACCAATGTGTGATTTAGTGTTGTAGTGGATACAAGAAATTAACTTAATGGAGTGAGTGTCAAATATTGAAATGTCAACATCCATAAGCTTAGAATAGTTAAGTAATCACCCTAATATTAATTGCATCAGGAATTGTTGTATAAAAAGAAACACCTAATATAGATGACAACGAAAACATATTTATGATGATTTTAATTGTCTACTGTCAACATCGGGAGGCCTTCATATGTAAATATAAGGGGATCAAAGGGGCGACAATACTATGATCCGGCTTATTAATTGAGGGTTAAACCAAAAATAATTTGGAATATGATCATTATCATGATCTTGACTCTCACTCACAGAAAGTGTTGATCCAATAGAGAATATGCAGTACACCTCCAATTAGTTTCAGTTCATTGCTTTGTAGTGTCAATTGTCGTCACTTGTTATAAAACTTACGTTTGTAAGAATTAACTTCATTGCTTTAACTGTTCTTGCCACATGCAGGCTGCAGCAACAAGTGTCAAGTAGCCTGCTGTTATTGCAACATCCTGAAATTTCCACCACTTTGTGAAAAGTGCTGTCATCCAACTCCATAAATTTACCCTTTGCTTTGAGGATGCAAAACAGATCCAGACTACTGACTACCAATAAAACATGGTATATTGACAAATCTGTTTATAATACTTTCCTCTTTCAAGCTAGTTGTTAATAAACATTTATCACTGTGACAATGGATTCTGGAATAAATTTTTTTTTTTAAACATCATCATTTTAAGTGTAGTACATGCATAAATAATAATTAATAACGACTGGCCTAGAATTTATCACTAGGTTGACTTAAAATATGCAGTGGACAATAATACAGGTACTCTAAAACACCAAGTAAAATTCTTCAAAAAAAAAAAACAAGTAAAATAAAGTCAAAATCTATCAACTCAAAAATTTACCACTAGTTCTGTCAGAAGAAAAATAGAACATTCTATACTATCGTATCTCAGATGGTTCTCTAGCCAAACTACGGTAATTCTGTTAAAAATTCACAATCAAAAGCAAACAAAAGATCTGTTGAATGTGTAAAAAGAATGAAGACATGGAAAAGCTTGCACGATGATATTACCCATAATTTAATCTTTATTCTCTGAACTTGATGCAGAACGCCAAATGATGCCACCTACGAGATTGTTCAGCGAATGGCAGGCCATTGGAACGATGATACTTGAGGAAACAATGGTTGCCATGCCATAGATAAAACCAACAAGTGATGCCCTATAAAAGCACATTTGTGTCAACTAACTTTGCAAGGTTTAGAAAAGAGAGCTTAAAGAAATGAAAAATGAAAGTATTCATAAGAGGGAGATAATTCACCAAATTGCAAAAGAATATTTTCGGCTACCATCCAAGTGAAGTCCGCCAAAGATTACCCCAACCACTAAAGAACTCTTCCAGTTAAGGCCAAGAAGTGGCAATATTGCCCCACGGAATAAAAACTCCTAATAAGGCCAAATAATGGTGAGATATAATTTGATTCATTATTCAAACCATAACATGCTATAAATTACCAAACGATTTTTGGAAAATATGATAATAATACAATTCATAAGCACAATGGTCATAACATTAAAAGAGGTCTAACTCTTCTGAGAAAAGATAGCAAATATGGTCAACAAAAGAAAAAAAAGTTGAAATAATTATGAATAAATTAATTATGATCAAACTGCAAATAATACAAATCACGACACATACCTCACTAATTCCCGGCAAAATTGCCACCAATAAATAATCCAAAGGTTGAAGTGAACCAAGGACCTACATCAAAGAACTGAAAGCTATGGGCTACAACCATCTAGAAAGAGTGATATAGCATAATATCTTCCATAAAAAAATAAGTAAATAAGATACTGCTTACCATTGCCTGCTGAAACATTAAAGTTTATTTGCTAACACAAATTTTAAATGAATGAAAAGCTTCCAAGCATAAAGAAAATTTTAAGGGAAATCCAAATCTGTCTAAGAAAAGAGTTAAGGTTGGACCTACTTTTTGATTTGCAGCTTCACTTGATTCAGCAAATTCTGGCCATATTTTTAGTAGCATATAACGGCATGAAGATACCAATACAACTATGCTGAAAACTAATTGAATGTGCCAGATCTCCAAGCCAACTGAAGTTCACCAGACAAAAATGGAGAAATTTTCATAATCTACCAAATCAGCTAGATGTAGAACATTATGCAATGAAACGACATTCATGAAAATATCTACATCTTTAATTGCTTGTAGAAAAGTTGAAGTTTTTTTCCCAAAACTCTAAGGTCCTGTTTGGCGCGAGTACCAAAACATGACCAAAATAGTACTAGTTTAAAAAATAACAATAATAATAATAAATAAATTATTTTAATTATTCCACATAAATTTTAATATAAAAAATAATATTTTACTTCACATACTCAATAATTTTTAATAAAAATATAAACTTTATTTCACATCTTAGATCAAAATACTCGATTTGAATATTTTGGTCTAGAATGTGAAATAAAGTTAATATTTTTATTTTAAATTGTTAAGTATGTAAAATAAAATAATATTTTTTATATTTGAATTTGTGTAGAATTATTTAAAAAATTTATTTATTATTATTATTGTTGTTTTTTAAATTAGTACCATTTTGGTCCTGTTTTAGTCCTCGCGCCAAACAGGGCCTTAGTCTATTTGGTTGGAGATTGTTTTGGTCATGATCATGACCAAAATAGCCTCCAACAATTTTATTTTTAAAAAAAATTATTTTTTATCGACAATACATAAATTTCAATGTAAAAAATTCACTTTTCATTACATTCTACATAATTTTTAACACATTATACTTAGTTTTTTATTTTTATTTTTATTTTTAAATAAAATTATTGGAGGTCATTTTGGTCTTGGCCTGGCCACCAAACAAACAGGGTCTTTATGAACCTTACATAACTTTCGTATAAAACATGAAACATAAAACACCCAAAATTTGTAAGTCTAGCCACATCTAAAACATTAGCACAATAGCAATGAAACAAATGAAAACATCAATATCGTTGTTTGCTTGTAGAAAAGTTAAAGAGTTTCTTTCCCAAAACGACTGAAGTCAGAATATTAAATTAACTTTATGCAAGCGATAATACCTTTCATGTAATTCCCATAACTTTTATAAAACATGAAATACAAAACAGCCAAAATGTCTTTTGTCCAGCAACAAGAAAAACAGTTTTACATATTGTCTTGTTCAATTTTCAACTTTGAAACATATACTTGCACAAGTTTTATATAGTTAAAATCCCTCTTATCATCACAACAGAGTAACATAACTTATGAAGGATATACCAAAAAAATTTTTATTTCCCACAGAGTTGACAGAGAAACTTGGTTGAGGTAACGTGGTGGAGATCGAGCCAAGCATTTGATAAATGCTGCAAAAACCGAGTGAGAAACACCAAATTTACGTGGTTCAAAAAAAAACAACTCGCCCATGGGCTAGGCCATGAGCAAAATGGGATTCACTATAAAGTTGAATCCCGGAAAAGGAGTTACAAGCAAGAATACAATGTTTAGTTCACAAAAGAGTCCCAAAAATAATAAAAAGGACTTGAAATAAATAGAAATAGAAAATAATACCCCATGAAGCAATTCCCTAGTGTTGCATGAAACTGGAGGGAAAGTGGGCCCCAAGTTGTAATTTCCTCATCTCCTCATTATTCCTCTGTGAGCAGATCTCCAGTAGAGGTTGTTTCGCAGTACTGTCGAGAAGGCTTGCTAGCAAGCAAGGCTGACAGCGGCAAAGATGGCCAGTAAGTAGAGAATTTGGTAGACGTTATCCCTTCACCATTGTTGAGGTGTGTAGGCATGGAAGCTTTGTGGCCATGTAGATCCTTCACTGGGGAACATCATCAGCAATCAGGCAATGCCAACGACTGCGAGAGCAATTGCCAGAGAAGGCTTTCTAGTAGAGAGGAGGTCAACAACTGTGAGGTAGCTTCATATTTCGCCGAATAGCAAGAAATCAAGGTCAAAACCATGTGTGATGGTGGTGGTGTCGGAGCTTGCCAGCGATGGTGTCAGTCGGATTAAAGGTGTGCGTTGAAGGTCAACAACGGAGATGAGAAGACCGGCAATGTGGTTTTGTGTAAGGTCTCTAGAAGGCAATCTCAAATAGAGTTGTAAATGGCAACAATGTGGTTGGATTGCCGGAAGGTGGTTGTGGTGAGGTACTCTTGGCAAGGAGGCGGCAAATGACAACCATTGGAGTGGAGAAGACCGCTAGATAATGAGGGAGAAGCTAGAGGGAGAAAACAAGAGAGAGAGTAGGGAAAAGGCTCCGCCCTTCTTTAACAATTGCCTGCTTTAAAGGAAGAAGAGAGGAAGGAGGTCAAGAGGGGGACAAAGAGAGAAAAAAAAAGGAAGAAAGCTCCACCCCCTTCATTATTGGTTTCCCCTAAATCTGCTGCCAGGCTCCTTTTTATGTAAAAAGGGTGACAAAAATGATTATAGAGATTTCTTGGGTTGCATGATAAAATTTTGCAAACCTTTAAGTAGTGTGTTGCATATTTATGAGGTAATGCGCTTCTGACTAGATTATTGAAAACAAGTACGGTTAGAAAGATAAGCAGTGACACAAAATAAGGATCTTGAGCAAAGCTTGTTAGTGGAGAGGAGTCACAAGGTGTTGGGTCAGGCAAGGAATCCAGGAACAGAGAACCACAAGCTGGTTGCCCGGGGTTATTAGTAGCTAACCCTCAAATAAAGAGCAACTCGACTGGGTGTGGCTAGTTTATGGACTCGAGCTAATCTAAGGGGAAGTCCCTCTCAATTAGCTTAAGTTGAGAGGAGAATCCATGCGTAAATATATGCCCCCTCGACAAAAAAAATCAAAGATTTATGTGAGATCCAATCAGAATCAACCAAGCCATCTAGCATTAATTGAGGGGTGTGAGTTATAGAATGAAAACCGATGTTTTGAGTGCTGACCAGGTGAGGAAATGTCTCAACTGGATGAGGACCTGTGCCCGAAAGACTTCATCATGGAGTGTGTCTGTGCCATCATGCCTTTACCCAACAAAGAGGGGGAGGGTCTCATCATAGCAAGGATCCATGTCGCCACAATGCCTTTTCCTGAAAAAGTGAATGGAGGTCTCTATGGGTGAGTCAAGGCCATCGCGCATGTCTTCAGAAGTGGAGTGGTCCTCATCACAAAGAGAGCTTGTGCTGCCATGCCTATCTTTGAAAATGGGGGAGGTCCTCCTCATGGAGAGACCATATGTCGTCGCACCAATGACGAAAAGTCTCATGAAAGGGTAGTGGGTCTTTACCTCTTTGCCTGATATGCGTTAACAGCGCACCAGGTAGGACAACCTCATAATCGTGAGATCTTAAGCTGTGCAACCGAAGCATATGCATGGCCAGGCTCGTGCTGAAGGAGCTATGCACCCAATTGAACGAAGGATGGGATAGTCTATGTGATGCCAGAGTCCAGCCATCCCTCAAGGTTAATTCGTCTCCGAAGAGGACTTATCTACCATAGAGCCAAATAGACTTTAAGAATTTGCCCCCCTAAGGATGTGGATTTACTTATAGGCCACAAAGGTTAGTGTGAGCAAGAATAGATGCAAGTGTTAAAGTGATTGACAAAGGAGGTTCGTGGGTCTTTACATCTTCATGTGGCATGGGAAAGCAAGACACCAGGTGGGACAACCTCATAATGGTGAGGATTTTACGTTATGCTCCTTAAGTGTATGGATAACTAGGCTTAGGATAAAGGAGTTATGCACCTGATTGGCCAAAAGATAGGTTAGTCCGTGAGATGCCAAAGTCCAACTATCCCACGAAGTTAATCCTTTTTTAGGGAGGACTCATCTACCAAAGGGTCAAATAGGCTTTATGGTCTGCCCCATGAGGATGGGGGATTCATCTGTAGGTCAGATATTTTTGAGAGTGGAAGGAAAATTAGATGTGATTGAGGCTAACTTTAGCTGTTGTCACAAACATTTTTCAACCCATGACGTCATATAAGAGAACGAGATTTTAAACCAAGTCGATGTGTGTAAGGGAAGCGTTTGGGATCGAGTACTCCGTAAATCCCTCAGGGAAACCTCGATGAATGTATATGAGTGAAGCATATTAGATCAAGTCTAGAGAACCCTAAGAACTTCGATGAATGCATGACACCTAGAAGTCCCTTGAAGCAACTTTGATAGATCTATAAAATCACATTTAACACAAGGGGGTGGTCAATAAAAGCCATAATGGAAAACTTCCAAGTTAAATAGACGACCTGAACAATAATGGAATGTGATTGAAAAGATAATTGTCGAGATATAACAAGCTTGGATGCTTTGGGACGTCAGAGAGCAAGCTTGAGTAGAGAACCTTTTGGATGGTTTGAGAAATTAAGAGGCAAGTAAAAGCGAAGAGTCTCCTACAACTAAAAAGATCAAGTTAGCATAAAATTATAGCAATAATTTGATCAAATATGATAGGGTAAGAAAAATTCATTCAATAATATGTTTGAAGCTTCAGAAGCAGAGTAGAGATTGAGCTGAGCATCATTTAAATGCTGTAAAAATAGAATGAGAAACACCAAATCTACATGGTTCGGAGATAAACTCCTACGTTTATGGCCTAGGCCATGTGCAAAAAGGAATCTACTACAAAGCTAATTCCCTGAAAAGATATTACAAGCAAAAGCACAATGTTTGGTCTACAAAATGGAGTCAAAAAAAATAAAAAAGACTTAAAACAAATAGAAACTAATGATGACACCGAGAGAAGCGACTCCCTGGCGTTGCACGAAATAGAATGGAAACATGGGATCTCAAGCTATAATTGCCCCATCTTCATTATTCCTCTATAAACAGACCTTGAATGCAGGTTGCTTTGTTGGGGATGCCCGCAGTGTTGCTAAGGAGGCTAGCCAGCGACTAGGCAAGGCTGACGAGGACAAAGGAGGCCAATGAGAGACACTAATGGTCGGCGATAAGGGAAGATGATGGGCATAATTGTCCCTTCACCATTGTTATTGTGCGCAAACATGGAAGCATTGTAGTTACGCAAGTCTTTTGCTAGGGAACAGTGACAACAGTCAGGCAAGGGCACGACAACGAGACAAACACTACCATAATATAAGTTTATCATTAATATACAGTAATTACATTACACCATAAACAAATGTAAGATATTGGACTTATTGTCCACCAATAGAGCTCGGTAGGAGATATCACTAGCTATGAGCTATATAAAGTATTAAAAAGTTCTCAACCTCATAACTATATTTTCTTGAGATTTAAGGGCATCATTATATACAGTACATAGTAATATGTATAAACTTACCAACAAATTAAAAAAAATCATGATAAACAACAAACATAGCAACTATATGTAATTGCAATTATAGTAAGAATCATAGCAAAAATAGTATATGATAAAACTATAAAATAAGCATCATGAAAAAAGAATAATATATTCCAATTATACTACTAAACAATAAGCAACTTATTCAAACATATGTCTTACTCTTTGGGCTTTGATTTTTCATATGACATTTTAGCTGTCTTTTACACTTTTGGAGATCGTCACCCCTATTAATTGTCCTTTATAACTATTTTCAATAGACGTCATCGCGGCAGAATCAAGCGATCACTTTTAATGGATAAGTATCTGCTTCAAGAATCATCACCACCATGATAGTCAAAAATTGCAAATGGCCACTGTCACGTCAAATATCATATATCATGCCCGAGTCAAGGCATAAGCGAAATCCCAAAAAAATCAAATATATTTAAATCTATTATCGCATTTAAAACTTTATATGTAAAATTCCATTTTAATTCACAAGTCTATACACTTGTCTTTTAATTTAATTTCATAAATTCGTAACTACAAGTCTATGTACTCAATAGTCCATGCAAGTCCCTACCCTTGCTCTTTTAGTGTAAACTACGAGCTTGTACACTTGTTTGCTCGTGCAAGTTCATACATTTTCCCTTCTAATATCACAATCGAGAGAAAAAGACGTATATATATACTCACAGACTTCACCCAACGAAAAGAAGCATGAAACTTGGTTGTTACATATGAATAGTACATCTGGGCAGCAATCTCAGAGACTTGGAATTCTTTTAACCAGTCTCGTCGAAGTCACTTTGTATCGATCAGTGACTCTTAAATTCAAGATCACTAATAATCAAGCAGAGTATGAAGCTCTCATTATTAGATGGGTGCAGAACACATTCAAGTTTTCAGTTACTCTCAACTGGTGGTTAATCAGGTTAAACACACTTATGAAGTAAAAGATAACATTTAGAAAAAATATCTAGCTAGGGTGTGTTCTTTATCCTCCTAGTTTCTTGAGTTCTCAATAGCTCATATTCCTAGAGAAGAAAATTGAGTGGATGATCAACTAGCAAAAAGAGGTTCCCTAGATTTCCAACAGCATCAGGTGCTAGATACCCCAAGTTATAATCAAATTGAGGTGCAATATGCTGATAAAACATCCTGTTGGATGGATAGGATCATCAATTATTTGAAAAATGGGAAGCAATCATCAGGAAGCCAGGAGGTTTAAGCTAGAAGGAGCCAAATAGGTTTTTATAGACTAATTGTATAGGAGATCCTATTCACGGCCCTTACGAAGTGCCTAAGACCAGAAGAAGCTATAGAAGTCATGAAGTCTATTCATCATGGTGAATGCGAAACTCATGCTAGGGGAAGAAGTTTAGTAATGCTCATTTATCGACAGGAATTCTTCTAGCCTGATATCCATAGGGATGTCATGGCATTTGTGACACAATCAACCAGCAGGATTTCTCAAACTATTCAATTCTTCCTGGCTTTTGGTCTCTAGGAGCTGGATTTCTTAGGCCAAATGTCGCTTGCGGTTCAAAGTTATCGTTGGGTCCTAGTAGTTGTTAATTACTTTACTAAATGGATTAAAGTCAAACCTATGGCTCAACCCATTGCACAGTGGGTCGAAGATTTCCTATGAACTAACATTCTGTGCAAATATGGTGTTTCAATGGTTATCATTACTGATAATGATACCCTTTTTGCAAACCAAAGGATTCAAAATTTCTATAGTTGACACCAAATTAATATGAAGTATGCTTCTATTTGGCATCCTCATACTGATGGCCAAGCCAAAGCTGCTAATAAAAATATTTTAAACATCCTAAAGAAGCGTTTGATTAGGGCCAAAACCTACTAGCTTGATGAACTTTCAGGTGCTTTTTCGGCTTACAACACTACCCCATCAGAAATTACTCGAGCATCTCCATTCCATTTAATGTTGCAGTTTGTTTGTTACGTTTCAGGAGATCTAGATCAAGACGCTGTGATTTCTCTTTTATTTATCCTTCTAGGTCGTTGAGATCGGATAGGGGTGGCAAAATGGGTCAGCGGGTCGGGTTCGGGCTGAACCCGAATAGCCTCAACCCGAACCCGACCCATTTATTAAATGGGTCAAAATTCATGACCCGAACCCGACCCGATTAATAAATGGGTCAGGTTGGCGAGTAGACCCGACCCGTTTATAGAGTATTTTTTGATAAATGTCCAGTCCGAACCCTACCCAACTCGAATCCGGGTCGTTTAATAAATGGGTCAAAATTCATGACCCATACCCGAAATTTGCGGGTCGGGTTCACTGGTTTGCCACCCCTAGGATCGGAGTTTGTCACTGCCTTTATTTTGGGAGAGAAGTGTTCCAATTTAATTGTAAAGTCAAGACATTGAGTGATGGGATAAACTTCATATCATCTGCGAGGCTGCTGGGCCCATTGCTTATTATCTTATGAAACCAGATGACACCCAAATTCCCAGAACTTGGAGTAGAGATGACCTTAAGAAATTTTATACATGAGTCATTATTAATGAAATACAGGAAACGATATTGACTGATGTTTCTGTCGAATTATCATTGCCACAATAGATTTTCAGAATATGGTCTTACGTCATGAACGATGCTAAATAAATTTGGAAACGATGTTACCCTTCTGGGATTCACCCTACATTTAGTATACTGCATCTTCAAGTCATGAACGATGTTATAACAATCTGGGAACGATGTTACCCCCTGAGATCCCAGAATCTTTCCTAATTGTGATCTACTAGCCTATTAAAGCCGATAGGGTAGGTAGGTATTCCTAAAACAATTAACTGACACACTCTAAGGTCTGGTGGAGTAATTCGAAGATCTAACTCGTAACTTTAAGGCAGGCTAGATGTCATATGCGTATTTGAAAAACCCTAGTCCACCCTTTACTATTATCCCACATTGTACAGTCTTTCTTTAGACATGGATTTTTTTCTTCTAAAAAAATAACAAATACCATCTAATAAGATTAACAATACTCAGGAGTTAAAAATGGTCTATTTTAAAAGATAATTGCAATTTTATCTAATTAGTCACCATTTTTTTGAAAGTCAATTAATCACCATTTTACTCCTAGACCCATGAACATGAACTAAAAAGGGTACTTGATCGCCTTAGCTTTCACGAATCCATTTGATGGGGGCATCTTGCCCAAATCAGATTACATACCATTGTGTTTATATAGATAATACAAGTTTTTATTAATTTTAATAGTTCTAAATATTCATAGTTTGTTAGAGTTTGAACATCATAGTCTTTCTTTTTTATTTATTCATTTTTTAGTAGATTTCTTTAGTCCACATTGTTCAACTTTATTTTGGAATTAGCCCCTCTATAAATAAAGTATGTACTTAAACATTCAAAAAATAAATAAATACTCTAATATGGTGCTGAATGCTGGCCTGCAAAGAGAAAACAAACAAATAAAATAAATATTGCAGAAATGAGGATGCTAAGGTGAATGTGTGGATATACACAAAAGGATATAATGAGAAATGAGTATATCCGAAAGAAAGTTGGTGTTGCACCAATTGAGGATAAACTTAGAGAAAGTCGGTTTAGATGGTTTGGACACCTAAATCGGCAAGAAACTATAAGAAGTGATCTTAGTTACTTAGACTTAGACAAGAATTTGGTAACTGATAGAGCGCAATGGAAACAAAGGATTCATATAACCGACCCCACCTAGTGGGATTAAGGCTTGGTTGTTGTTGTTGTTGAATGAAACCTTAAGATTGAATAGAACCAGATTCTAAATAAGTCAATGTAAGAAATTACAGAAGGGAATGATATCTCAAAAGAAAATGATAGGAGAACTAAGGTGTTAAAATAATAATTATTTTAAAGAGAAAATACATATTTAAGGGCACAATTGTTAATGAAACTATTTTAATCATGTAATGAAAATTTAGGTATGTCTTAAAATATATGTATAATAGAAATTAAAGTTAGCTATATTAAATTTATGTAATATATGAAATAACGTTGATTGCTGCATTGAAAGAAAATTAATTATTAACCCACTGGAAGATTAATTGCTTCTACATGTAATCTTGAACTAAACATTGCTGTGAACAGTGAAAAACGAGCTCAAGAATTTCTTTATTTATTGCCTCTCACTGTAGCTGAAGAAGCCGCAACAACCTGTTCATCTTTCCTTCTTGTGTAAAGTGTTCATCCTTCGGATTCTACAATTAAAGTACAATTTTTCTCGATAATTACTTATTAATTGGATTTCAATTAAATTGTCAGTCAAGAAGAAAATACTGTTGGAATGATAATTGCTGGTGAAAGTTTAATTTAAGGAGTATTATTGCTAGATTAAAATTTTGAGAGAACCCAATTCATCACTTAAACCCTAAAGTCTGAATTACTAGAATTTAAACTGATGCCCTGACTTGATAAATTCTTATTTACCATCAATTCTATCTAAATTTGAATTATAAATGTATTAACATCATAAACTCACATGATAATTCTGAAGAGGAATCAAGATTCAGCCAACCTTCCACAGATGCAATATGGGCTGCTGATCAAAACAGAAGATGCAAACTATAATGAGAAGGATGCCAATGATTCAAAGATGCAAGAACGCTCAAATTTAAAATTTAGCATCTGCAATGTAATCTGTTTGGCTATTAGAGTCCAACTAAGGTTATGTGGAAGCACAAAGGATGTTAACGTTTGAGCATCAACTGAAGAAACAAAATAAGATAAACTGTTATACATGGGGTTCTGAGTCTAATTACTGAAGCATAACAACAATGTTAATGCCTACTTCTCACTTCTCTTCACTAGTTTTTTCTTTTTATTTAGAAGATTGAGAAACCAAACTAATAAATGGTATGAAATTTCTGTAAATAATCTGGAGATATTATCTATCAACATAATTTGTTAATAAACCTTGATGGGGAAACGTCTATACCTAATGAAAGAGATAAAAGCTTAAACAGACCTTCTCTAATTAGCAAACCTAGAGCCAGTAAAATGCCAGATGTCACAGAGCAGGCCTTCAGCACAGCACTTCTTGTAGCACTTGCAGGTGAATCACTAATGTTGTGGCCATTAGTTATACGTTCATCAGATGTATTCCTATGGCCATCATTTGCTGCTTCTTCTACTCTGGGAAGATGATTCTTTTCTTCAAATTCTTTAGCAAGCAGATTCCTACGTTTTTGATCTTCTGTCATTGCTATCTTCCTAGTGTTTTTCGCTTTCTTATCAGATTTTTGCAATGCAAAAGCTTTGAATTGTGCACCATAAGCCTACAAAAGTGTAGCAAATATTGGCATTGGAAAATGAATTTTAACATGTAAGCATTGATAAAAAATTAAAAAAAAAAAACCATGTAAGCGACTAAGCGTTGATACTAAGCATTTACCAACAGGGATACACTCGTGCATGCTACTTAAAAAGACAAAGCTACCGATTGAATGTTGTTGGGAAGAAAAATCCAAACAAATAAATAAAGCAGGATCTAATACTTTTCACTAATAATGTAGATTAAAAGTACTGCAAAAAGAAAGTTGGGGAAAAAGAGCAGAATAGGGAGGAGCTTCTCTATAAAGTAGAGAAGGGAGGCTAAGAGCTATGCTAGTCATCCACCACCGTGGAAGATCAGGCTAAGCAACAGAGCCTAATCGAAGACCTCTGAGCCGAAGAACTTGGAAGCTAGTTGAATAGCTTAGGGAAAAAGGGAAATTAGGAGGACTAGAAGAGAGAGAGAATCCAAAAGTCCACCCTCTGTGTTAAATGGATGTATTTATAAAGAGGGAAAAGTTGATGGAGCAGATGTAATGGGCAATTCTCATTAATGAGAGGTCTATTAGGTATAAGCTTGCTAACCAGTCAGCCCATACTAGTAGACTGCCCTTCATTAGCAAGCTTACACAGAATGCTGCGTAGGCATGGCCAAGTAAGGCAGCATTAATTGCTCTGTTAGGAAAAGCAAGGGAATGGGAGAGGGGGTTAATTTGAACAGCTTTTTTGGGTAAGCTACTCCACTAAACAATTCGGCCAGATGGTTCAACTGGGCCACGTAGCTCTGGGTCAACTCCATCCTCATATTTGGGAACTATTAGATGTTGTTTTTAGCCTGATATCCTCCACGCGGACAGTTTAATCGACCTGGCATTTTAACAGCACAACAAATGTATTATACTAAGAAGCTACAGATTCGCAAGACTGAACATTTAGACGTAAGATGAAGGAATCTTCCAGTGACATATCACCATCGCCCATTCTCCCACCCTCCGATGACCTTTCTTCTCACCCACAACAAGAGACCTATGATTCATCGATAGATTAAAACAATGCAACTGGGATTAAACAAACCCTGACTGCGTAATATTGCCACGGATCGGCATTCCTACCGACATATGAGTTCTGAAGGCACGGGAGAGGAAGAACGTAAGGAGCGAGATGAGTGGAAGCTCACCTTGGTTGGTAGGTTATACGACAGGAACGTCGACAAGGAAGTTGTCGGGAGAGCCATCTCCGCGCAGTGGAGAAGCGGTCGACGGTGAATCTACGAGCAATTTGACGATCAATTCTTCGTGCTTATGATCGACAACGACGAGATCTGATTCGGGAGCTCCGAAGAGCGATCGCACCTGATCTTCCTCCCATCTCCATCAGAACAGCCACGATTGAGATTAGCTTTGCCCGGCCGATCTGCGACCAGAAGGTCGGCTAGGGTAGGGATCAACCCTTCCAATTAGGGTAGCGGATTTTCAGTCGGGTCAGATCCGAGACAAATCGGATCCGATTAATGCCCTACGAGCCCACAGCAGATTTTGTCGGGTCGGATCCAAATCAAATCAGATTTAACTTTCCAAAGAAACATCATGTAATAATAGTTCAATCATGTACAATTCATCACTGATTTTCAAAAAGAAAAAAATTCATCTTTTCAAATTATTTTTTATTCCACGTATCATAATTTTTTCAATTTAAAAATTATATAATCCTGTTTGACACCAGACTAAAATAATATTAATTTAAATAATAATAATAATAATAATAAATAAATAAATTTTAATATAAAAAATATTATTTTATTTTATATACTCAATAATTTTTAATAAAAATATCAATTGTATTTCACATCCTAAATCAAGATACTAGAATCTAATATTTTGGTTTAGGATGTGAAATAAAGTTAATATTTTTATTGAAAATTATTTAGTATATTAAATAAAATAATATCTTTTTATATTAGAATTTATGTGCAATGATTAAAAAAATTTATTTATTATTATTGTTGTTGTTTTTTAAACTATAAGTGGTCATTAAACTAATTGATTTTGCACTATTAATTGTTAATCTGAACACTAGTTTTTCAAGTTTTATTTAAAGATTTACCTCAAAAAAAAAAGTTTTATTTTGACACAATTAAAATTATTCTAGTTAATTATCAATCTTATTAGCTTTTCAAGTTTTATTTTGAGACAATTAAAATTATTCAATTTAATCTAATTAGATATCAAGCTTGAACTTAAAAATTTAATACATCTATTAAAAAAATCTATTATAAAATTTATCAAACGCATTAGCTACAAGTTATTAACATATATATGAGGTTAAAATTATATTTGATATTATTGTATTATATATAAAAGATTATGTTGCGTTATTATAGCAAAAATGTCATACAAGAATATATATTATTTTCCTTGATTATTAAACCGTTATTAAAAATTATTATCAATGCTTTTTTAAGGCAAAATTAAATTTATTATATATAAGATCACTTTTTATTATTACATTAATGATTCTTTATTTTCTTCTTATATTATAATTGGTATCAAATTATTCTACTACATTATCACTTTATATCGATTCTACATTATGAATGGTTCCTACATTAGCATTTATTATAAAAAAAATTATTTCATTTTTTATAATATTTAATCAAAATTATTAATTTTATTTCTTATCAGTGTAAATATTAATATAAAAAATTGATAATTTTAGGGTTTAGGATTTAGAGTTTAGGGTTTAGGGTTTAGGATTTAGGGTTTAGGGTTTAGGATTTTAGAGTTTTAGGGTTTAGGGTTTAGAGTTTAGGGTTTAGAGTTTAAGGTTTAGGGTTTAGGGTTTAGGGTCCACTTTAAAAATTTTATTTATAAATATTAAATTTAAGGAATATCACATATAAATATTTAATTTAAGTATTACTAAAACTGTAAAAAAAAAAAAAAAAAACTTTAAAGTGGGCCCCCATATTTAATTTGACTGGAGAGCAGAAGCCCAAAGAAACCTCTTGGATGTTAAAAAATAATAATAATATGGATAAATTACATTCAGATCTCTGAGTTTAAGACTTAATAATACATAAGTCTAGTTTTTTAAAATTATAATATCGGAATCTTTCCGACCGATCCCCGCGCATGCACAAAACTATGCGGCCGCCGTTGGGTCGCACACGCTGCGTGACCGTCGAATCGGGAAGAAAGAGGGGGAGGGGTATAATGGTAATTTTTTTAAAAAATTAATAATAAAAAAATAAAAAAGAACTTATTTGATAATTTATTAAAATTCAGGAATTTCGATGTTGTAATGTGGATCTGTGAGTTATTAGTCTTAAACTCAAGGACCTAGATGTAATTTATCCTAATAATAAAATGTGTTGTTGCTTGTCATGCAAGAAAGGCAATCAATATATATATGGGAAGAGGCAGCCTCTCGCCCCACTACAAAGCCTTTCATATCAGAGCTTGCAGAACATGAGGAGAGAGGGGCGCCAGCATGGGCTGGTTCTGACCCACGTAGTTGTAGCCCTGCCCATTAACGGAAAGGGCCGGCCCATTAGCAGAGTTTTCAGCCCAGCAGAAAGCCCACTAACTGCTGGGCCGTTTGCCAGGGCCCAGAGAAAGCCCACGAACCACTCCAAGTTCACCGGCCGCTGCCGCCATCCCAGATGTGTCAACTGCCACCTGCATCCGGTGACAAAGTCCAAGGGCAAGTCCAAGGGGAGCCACAAGCACAGGGATGAGATCTCAAGTATTTTTCTGAAGGGGGATTTGTATTGCTCCGATGAGGAAGGGGAGCCCGTTAGTTTTGTCGATGATGACGACGACGGCAGTGGTGGTGGTGGTGGTGGTGGATTGCCACGAGTTGGCGGAGCAGGGCCTGCGGCGGTGGATTGTTGCGAGTCTGATCGTCGAGATTATTGCCGCGGTGATGAGAAAGAAGAGGAGGAAGATGGAGGATGAGTGTTGGTCCTTTCACTTTTCGTTTAATCATATTTGTCTATCGAAATTATCTTTCAGAGTGTACTTTAAGTTTATGTTGAGTACAAAAATTGAAGACTATAATAATTATTTATTTTGTAGATTGACCATATATAAAATTCATTTTAAATTGAGATAAAAAATTTCTATTATAAATGTGTAAACTTTACATAAAAATATTAATAATTTGTTTTTTATTTTTTTTTAAAAAAGTCACTTGAAATATAAAATTTTATAAGATTTAAATGTAATATACTAATATGCATAATATTTTATTTTTAATGGTAAAATATATAATTATTAATAATTAAAGTTTTTCATATATAAATCTCTCTTAAATTCTTTCAAAAAAATATAAAAGAAATTTTATTTATATTAAGATATTAATAAATAAATACACAAATATATAAATACAAGCATTAACCGAAAAATCAAATGATCCAACTTCATGAAACTGTTCTGCGTCAAACCTCCATAATTGAAAATAATTGTATATGAAATAAAGTTTTTTTTATATTAAAATTTTTGTAAAAAATAAAAAAATTATTTATTATTATTATTATTATTTAAATTATATTATTTTTTATCCAAATTTTAATTCTCGCGTCAAGCTTTTCAAGTATTTTACTCATAAATCTTATTTGGTTGGACATAAAATTTAGATAAAAAAAATTATTTTATAAAATTAATGAGAAAAAAAATATTTTAACATTAGGAGGTATATAAGATAGGAAATAAAATGATTTTAATGTTAGAATTTATATTCGGTATAAAATAAAGTTAATTTTTAAGATTAAAATTTGTGCTAGATGTGAAATAAATTTAATAAAATTTATAATAAATTTAAAATATTATTAAAATATTATTTGACTAAATTTAGAAGCTCGTCAAATAAACCCATAATCTCTGTTTTTTAGAAATTACATCTCGAGCATAGCCGTGGACCAACACTCGTTGCTAAGTATTTTCTCATTAAAAGTATAAGGTAAATAGCAGCTGAGCTCGCGTGGTCCGAAAGGCATTGCAAATTAATCACAATATTTTAAAATACTTGACTTAGCTCCCTCGAGTTATAAAAATACTATAATTTTAGCTTTTCTTTTCGAGAGCAATTTTTGGGCTCTAACGTCGAACAATTCAGCAAATTTTGGGTTTCAACATTGAATAATTCAGCGCTCAATCAAGGCCCATCACGTGTGCACAAACTCACCCAAAACGCACACGAGAATTGCTCTGATTGAGCCCTAAATTATTTGGCGCCCGAACTTAATATTTTTTCTTTTTCAAAATCTCATCGTTTTCACTGATTAAAATTAACAAAGAGCATTATATTTAATCATTTTTAATTAATTTAAACTAATTATATATTTTAAAAAATTACACTTCTCTAATCTTGCTCTCTTTTAAAAATTTAAATTTAAATTCTTCTCTCTTATTTTCTCCACGTTAAAATTTAAAATTTAAAAATATATTTAAAAACTCATAAAATTAACAACTCAAAATAATCCTACAATATACTAATAATTAACAATGATGAATGAGACCAAAAATATAGAGCTTTTACAACCTTAAACGCATACTAAAATTTTTTGGCCTTGTTTGATTAAAAAAAGAAACTCAAACTCTTAAAAAATATTCCCATCAATGATTTATATTAATTTTACATCACCTATAAATTTAAATATAAAAAATTAATTTTATTTCATATTTTATACAAAACTTAATTTTAAAATTAATTTTATTTTACAACCTACATCTATTTTAATAAAAAAATTAATTTTATTTTATATTCAATATAATTTTTAATAATAAAATAATTTTATTTCACGTTATAATATTAAAATATATTTCTTATTCTTTTTATTTTAAAAAAATTTAAATCTCCCAAATATACTCCAATTAAATGAGACCACAATGTTAGAACTACTTCGCAATGCCCTTCTACGTGAGAGGCCTGGATGCGATTTTTGCAAAAACAAAACGCTAATGCTAAAGGTCATGTTCGGCGCGAATATCAAAATGATACTAATTTAAAAAATAATAATAATAATATTTTTTGTTTATTTTACACAAATTTTAATATAAAAAATATTATTTTATTTTATATATTTAATAAATTTTTATGTAAATATTAATTTTATTTAATTAAAATATTTAATTTAAATATTTTAATCTAAAATATGAAATAAATAATATTAAATAAATACCTACGACTACGTTGGCCTCCCACTTGGGGAAGTTTGTTATCAGATACTTCGTCTTCCTCCTATGTCAAGACTCCCCAAACTCGCTATCCCATCCCCTCCTCCCTCTCCTCCCCTCCCCCTCTCCCTCGTCGCCGACCGCTGCGCCTCGATGCGCCAGCTCGCGCAAGTCCACGCCCAGATGGTCGTCACCGGCCGCATCTCCGACAACTACGCCGCCAGCCGCCTACTCTCCTTCGCAGCCCTCCATCCCGCCGGCGATCTCCCCGGCGCCATCGCCCTATTCTCCTCCACCACCTCCCCCAACTCCTTTATGTACAACACCCTCATTCGTGGCCTCGCTGGCTCCCCTAACCCCTCTCAAGCTCTCCTCCTCTACCCATTAATGCTCCACAAGGGCCCTCCCCCTGGCCGCCACACCTTCCCGTTTCTCCTCAAGGCCGCCGCCAACGCCGGCGATCTCTCCGCCGCCCGGCAGATCCACACCCACGCCGTCCGCCACGGCCTCGACTCCGATCCCTATGTCATCAACGGTTTGATCCGTTCCTACGGAAATTGTGGGCTTCTCAGTGATGCCCGCCAACTGTTCGATGAAATGCCCGAGAGGAATTCCATTGTCTTCACCACGATGGTCAGCGGGTACGTGCAGAACTTCAAGCCGAGCGAGGCGGTGTCACTGTTTCGGGAGATGATGGCTGCGGGTGTCGAACCGTGCGACGCGACGCTGGCGTCGGTTCTGTCGGCGTGCGCACGGCTGGGAGGGCTGGAAATGGGACGGCAGATCCACGGGCTTATCGGAGAGAAGGGAATTGAAGTTGGAGTGATACTGGGAACTGCTCTTGTCGACATGTACGGGAAGAACGGAGAGATCTCCGTCGCCCGGAAGCTGTTCGACGAAATGCCCGAGCGGAACACAGCGACATGGAACGCAATGATCTGCAACGCGGCGCACTACGGCCATGCGAACTACGCGCTCCAGCTCTTCAGGGAGATGGACATGGACATGCAGCCCAACGACATTACGTTCGTGGGAGTGCTGACCGCTTGCTGCCATTCCGGGGATGTGGATTTTGCGAGACGGATCTTTCGTTCTATGGAGAAGAAGTACGGGATTGAGGCGAAATTGGAGCATTACGGATGTATGGTTGACCTTTTGGGTCGGAGCGGGAGGTTGAGAGAGGCGGAGGAGATGGTGGAGGAGATGAAGTGGGAGGCCGACGTGGTGGTGCTGGGTGCTCTGCTGATGGCTTGCAGAAATCACGGGGACGTGGAGATTGCGGAAAGAGTGGTCGAGAAGATGCTGAGAGTGGACCCTGGGAACCATGGTGGTTATGTTGTGCTGTCGAATATGTATGCAGAGGTGGGGAGATGGGAAGATGTGGTGAGGCTGAGGAGAGTGATGAAGGAAGGAGGGTTAAAGAAGATACCTGGATGGAGCTCCGTTGATAACGATGAGAGGTAGAAGATCCTGCATGACTAAGTCTGTATACGAATTATGGAGCTCAACTCAATATACACAGTAAAGTCATCACAAGTTCACAGCTCAAGGTGAGCTGAACTCGGATTTGTCATGATTCCCAGCACATTTCAGTCAAACATCGTATCGAAAATTTCAATAGTGTTGGACTCAACTGGTTCGAAATCAGCTTGGTATCACACTTGGCAATTCCATAATGATGGTAAACATATTGTCTCTTTCATTAAGCTTCGAACACTGAAGACAGGCTGAGAGATTGTAGCCAAATGATCATTTGAAAAGATTGGTACATTTTTACAGTTAGAAATAGGTCGTGCTACCGGACAAAATTGTCAAACAGCTTCCAAAATATCTAAAATAAGATTAGTTGGTTAAGAGGGAGTTGCATAGATGTGTACAGTTCCTCGTTAGAGCATGGAGAACTCACCGTAGTTAGGAGAGAAGGCAATATGACGGCATGTCTTCTATCCGCATCACATCATCCAGCAGAAGCTCCCTCTCCAGCTGAGCTTTAGTTGATCTCAGAATTTCCTGTCACACATTTTGACATAAATGGAAGTCAATAACATTGTGGTGGATCATGGAGAACGAAGAAGCTGAAGTTATGGATTAGAAAGGTGATGTTACATTAAATTCCATATACGAGGCATTTTTTTCCAGCCACTGTTTGTCCATGATCAAGAAAGCCACACAGTATAGCAAATCGAAAGCCCATTCATTCTCTGAAAACATAGAGCAGCAACCTTAGTTTTCATATGGCATTTATGAGGGCATTTGGTTCAATATTGTATTAGTGTTATATCATGTTATCTAAAAAATAATAATTGTTTAAATTTCTATAAAATTATAGAATTATTAATCAAAGAATAACATCTAGATATCCTGACATCTATATTACATGATATAACAGTAAACTAATAATAAACCAAATGCCGTCTAAATCTATATCAACATTTCATAGATTTTGAGACAGCCGATTCTTCACCTGCTAACATTTGGATGAAAACAGCCCTAACAAATGTTCTTGGCTTAGCTGCACAGTAGCTTAACAACATTAGTAATTCATTCAGCTGAATTCATCCCTCACTGTGAATCAGATAAAGGTTTATCACTAAATACACGTGTCCAAAAATAGTAAGCATCAGTTATTTCATACTTTGTGATGCAATTATCAAGATTACAGATTTTGAAAATTACTGCACACATTAACTCCTAAAATCTAAGCAAATCATATTTTTATCTCAAATCCTTTGATATGTCGGCATACAAGCCCAGCATGTAATTTAAATACTACCAAGTAGTCCCTTGAGTAAATCAATGTCCACAGTTTGATGCAGGCCAAAAGACTGGGAAAAAAAACTTTATCAATTAAATATTACATAGCATTTCTCTAATTTTTTTAACATCATAAAGCAAAACAGGATTTGCTTTGCTTTGCTTTAAAAAAAAATAGAGGGATTATATGTAATTGCCTAAAACTTTCGTAGCATGTATGTAGTTTAACCGTACCACAAAAAAGAGAGTAAACTTGATTGGGTTTTAACTCTTAAGAGTGCTTTGTGCTGCTTAAAAAAAATATGGATTTGAATGTAAGTTACACCAACAAAATGTGAGTTTAAATGTGAAATTTGCTGACTAGTTAGACTTGTATATCAAAATTTCCCTAATTATAATACTTTTTTTTATAAACGTAGCACAGCACAATATTAAGAAAATACTGTCACTCTTTTGATGATCACATCACATTTCAGTACTTCAAATTTGCTAAAACCTCTTCATCATGTACCATCTATATTGTCCACATTAGAATGTTGTCACCGGTGCAGGGATTTCACTGGACAAGAGATCGAAGATTTAAGACTAAAAAGCCTACCAGAATGCAAATCTAGCATTTGCATGATCATGAAAGTGATGTTGACTCCAGCTACTGCAAAAGGGTATTCCCAATCGGCTCTCTTTCCACCCTGCTTATTGAGCAGCCTCTTAAATGACACCTGAAATATACCTTAAAAAAGGTAAATTTACAGGAGAATGTACATAATTCCCAATTCCAGAACATTAAATCTCTGTACTGCATTATGCTTTTGCCAAGTTCATTAATTTGAGGTCATATTTAGCATGCATCTCTTTCACTGTAAATGTTGTTGGCATATTTTTTAAGAAATAAATTCTTCATTCTTTTCATCCTGTTTAATGCTGTGATGTATGCATCACGTTTTGATTTGAGCAGTGCATACAAAAATTTGTAGATCATATGGTGGCCAGTTCCCTCCCATCTAACAGAGATTAGAAGCAATTCAAAAGTGCTAAGGTAGATGGCAAATGCGTGTAAAGTATAACACTTATTAAGTATTGGGTGAATATAATGTTGTTTTTTTATTTTTTATTTTTCATTTTGAAGTTAATGTCTAAGTTTATTGTAGCATGTATGCAGATGCCCCATTTCCAAATCTTTTATTTGTATTATGTAAGAATAGCTTAGAAATACAAGGGGTGCAATCAGAAAGATGTGGTTTTGAAGAAAAACAAACAAATTATGATGTTATCTTACCGAAAATGTTTTAGCAAAAAAGAGCAGGTTCTCCAATGAAATAAATCCAGCTCCTCTGTTCATGATTCAAAGATTGATTAATCACCTGAGAAGATTCACATAGAATATGGCAACAAACAAATAACAATCAAATCTTTATCTCACTAGATGAGATTGGCTACATGAATTCTTTATTTTCATTGCACTCTATCATTTAATAAATTCTCATTTAATTCTAAGTGTGTAAGATCATTTATTATAGTTTATTACCATATTTTTTGGTCTCAATTTTCCTCTTTTTACATGGACAAAATTCAATAATTTAACTTTTTTTACTGAAATTTCAATCAGCCTACAATTTATATGTTTAAACTATTCAAGCTAATTCTCTCTAAATTTATTCTCAATTAATACTACTTCAGCTTTCTTACGAATATACTCATTTCTCATTCAAAATTTTGAGTGTTGTTTTCTTTACCTGAAGTCTGTTGATGGATCCTTACCCTGCCAACCCATTTCCTTCCACTGCTCAGAAATCAACCCTTGGAGTTCTTGATCTGGATATGTAGCTGTCCAAAGAGCTCTTAGCGCTTCCTGTTGAATGAATGGTGACAAATTTATATAAAACTATGTAACACATGCTAAGGGGAAGAAAACTAGAAGAAGATATATACATTAATAACAAACTCCATGGAGATAAAATGCTATACATCTTAGAAGCATCATTATTATTTTATAAAAATACCAACAAAACAAGTACTTGGTTAAACTAAAAACAAATTCAGGTTTTTTTACAAAATTACCTGATGCTCGCGCAATGAAGGTTCAAAGTACACATTCATTCGACGCTTCAATCTTTTTAATCTTTCCTCCTGCAAAATCTTATTAATTGGTAGGGGACACAAGATAGATCGCAAGTAATAGCATAGATGTCCCAAAAACTAATAAGAAAGAGTGGGGAAAAAAGCAAAACGAAGAAGAAAAGAACTGAAGAAAAGATATGCCCAAGGAGGAATTCACATTGAAAGAGACGAAGAAAAAGTATTGAAGCAAATTCAAAACGATATCAATATAGCATTGTTCAAATTATTTAAGTGTAATCACGGATACTGGTGGATCAGCCAAATCAAAATCAATATACTTGCCTGTATTGGAGTCAGATTGATGCAGATACGCTCATAAATTCCTTTTCGCTTGATACAGACACAAGAAAATCCTCTTCCAATCCATCTTGGGGAGGCACAAGCTACGTAATCTGTTAACAGATGAAAGCCGGAGCTAGATCATTAGTATAGCGCATAATTCAGCAATCTGCGTTCAGTCAGAAAATCTTCAATCATGGGAAACGCAGTTAATTGCACAAAAAAAGGCCCTCATTAGTAATCGACAGCTCTCGCTAATTTCTGAAGATTAACACATAAGGCCGGCGATTAGATCACTGATCATGCTCATTGAACTCAAACACCTGCCATTGCAGATCACACTGAACTCAATGAGCTCTGGCATTCTCCAAGTCCCATGTTGCAACCAAGAAAAATAGTAGTAGCTGTGATTACAGTAAACAAGCTGTCACCGGCCAGCCATGGCTGCCCGTGGTGAAATCGTGAGTACATCATCCTGATTAGATAACTAAGATATAGTCTATACTCGTAATTAACGAGGCACAGAATCGAAGGCGAGAGACTCGCCTCAAATTTTCTCCCAACAGAACAGCAAATATAAGAAGCGAAATTGGATATCGAGGAAAATCTCAGTCGAAAACCAAATACCACGAAGATTCAGCGAAAAACCTAAAATCTCACCAATGCCGTGCCCTAAGTCGCCGAAGAAAGCGATCAATAAATTTTTTTGACGGACGAACAATCATTAGTTTGCTTCCACCGCCGGCAGCAGCGACGATGTAAGAAGGTCGGATTTCTCGACCGAAATGATGGGATCTAAGTCATCTAACCTATCCGAAGCGGTAATCCAAATAAATGGTGAAAAGAAGGGGCAGAACCTGAAGAGTTGGATCCGTGGGAGCATCGGTAGATAGATGACGGAGGCAGAGACCCAATCGCTACGCAGCTCCCCTGATTCCTGTCGCCTCTCATTTCTTCTCCTTCTTCTTATCTCTCGAACGCAGTTGCCCGCCGGCCTGCTATATCTGTTCTCATCCGCAGTGGCTTGCCGCTATGCTAGAAATGATGATTTGGAGACGAAAGAGCGCAACACAGAGGCAGAGAGAGAGAGAGAGAGAGAGAGAGAGAGAGAGAGTCGTCGTTTTGTTCAGGGCTCAGGGGATGATATAATCCATTAGATAATTCCTTGATTACACCAACGGCCGAGATTCAAGAAAAGGATTACGAACCAAACTATTTTTTTAAAATTTTTAAAAATCATAAATTTATCAAAAAAAAAAAAGAAAAAAATATCTTAAAAATGTCTATGAATCGCTAGCGATCTTTTAACTCATTTTTTATTGTTAGATAATTTATTAAATTATATAATTTTTTCATATTATAATGATTATGTATTTTAAGTAAATTTTGAGTTTTACTTAAATTATTCAAAGAAATTTTGAGTTTTACTTAAATTATTCAAAGAAATAAAATTAATTTCATATCTTTCTCTTAATTAATGTCAGCCTTACGTTATGGAGCTTGACTTACATAGCTACATGCTTAAATTAAAAAAAAAAAAATTGTATGAGAGACCTAGTATTATTATTTTTTATAATTTACGCACATTTAAGTTTTTTCATTTTATTTTTTTAGTATGAAATATGACTTGATTAAATTGAAATGACCCACATAAATACGTGAAATATAAATACTAAAAATTAATTAATATGAAAATAAGATAATTATAAATGTTCTTTCAATGTTATTGTAAAGACCAACACATTTGATGAACTAATAAATTTATCATTATATATAATTTTAAATTTTGATTGATTGGATATATAATTAAATTCTGTAATGTTATTATTTTTTAATCTTTAAAAATTTGTAAAATATATTAAATTCCCCAATCTTGCTATTTTTAATACTGAAAAAACTGTACACGTAAGCTTACATTTAATTTAATGAAATTATGTTAGACGTCATTTTTTATTGCGTGTTTCTTTTTTTTTAATTTATTATATGTAAAAGGAAAGTTATAACGAAATATCTTGATATTTTTAAAACATAGAAAGTGAGAAAATGGTTTTAAAAAGTTAAACTATTTTGTTGTATGTTTATAAGGGTGTTAATATGGATCGAATATCAAAAATTAATCAAAAATTGAATCGATTTTAGATCTTTAGATCGAATTAAAATTAAGTCAATCTAAATGAGCAGACTAACGAGCTAAAAATTTGGCTCGGTAATAATTTTGAGCCGATTTTGAGCCGGATAGGCTCGGCTCGATCCAGCTCAAAATCAGCACGAATTAAAATATATTTTATATTATAATACGTATATATAATATATTTATATAATATATATATGTCATATAATATATATATATATATATATATATTATAA
>JAEMOT010003072.1:59391-69757 GCA_019297695.1 Apostasia ramifera | reverse complement strand
ATATATATATATATATATATTATAAACCGAGCCGATCTTGAGTCGGATCGAGTCGAGCTTACCTGGCTTGAGATTGGCTCAAAAAAAAATTGAGATTTGATTCATTTTTGAGCTGGCTCAAAGTCAATTAGAATCGACTCGAACTGGCTCGAAGTCGAATCCAATCGAGTTTGAATTGATTTTGAGTCGATTGAAATATAATTAATTCGATTTTGAGCCGGTATTGGCTCGGCTCGAAATCGGATCGGTAACAGTCGTATATGTTTATATTTTTTTATGATAATTTCTATGAAAAAAAATTATGAGAACCATTTCAAAATTCAAATAATATTAAAGTGAGAGTCTTGATTGAATAGAACACTGACCGAGTAGATTTCTTGTTTTTGGTGGGACCCATCGTACCAGGTCAGCAACATGGCCTGATGCCACGTGGCTTTCAAATATAACTCTTCTCCATGTGGATTGTGGCATCTTTTCCATTCGAAAATGAATATCGGAATCTTTTCACTGTATTCATATTTTGTATAAATTATAGGGCAAATTACATTCAGGTCTCTGAGTTTTACATATATTCATATTTTTAAAATTATAACATCACGCTCCTTGAGTTTTAATAAATTATCAAATAAATCCTTTTTATTTTTTACCGAATTACTATTTACTCAAACTCGAGCCAAATATTTGTACATTAAAATCTTATTGAACGTAATGATATACTAAGAAAACTGAATTACTATTTACTTTTTATTGTTCGGTTGAGTTTATAATTTAAATCTATTTAATTTTGTACTATTAAAAGTAAAAAAAAAAAAGTTCATGCTTGTGAACTCTTTGATGTGAATACGGTACGCAATAATGACAATTTATGAAAGTATATGCCACATTTTATATCAATAAAAAAAACTGCTAAGATAACCAGAATGCGACCTGACAATGAAACAGATATTTGAACCAAGCGAGACTTTTTCACAATCACTACTGATACCTTACGGGTAGCCAGAGGACATTCTATTAGTCTTAATTTTTTTTATATTTCTTAAGCGCTTACAGTATCATATATGTATACTGATCTGCCAAAAAGCATGTGAATTTTATAATTTTTTATTTGTTAAATCAGGATATAGCGTGTAAGAAGAGAATGCTCCTTCTATATAATTTTTGCTCGATTTTTACTATAAATTTAAAGATAGATTATCATTAAAAATAAATTATATTTATTTATTTATTTATTTGAGTTATATATGAACTAGGATGGATACTCTAAGAACAAAGGCAGCCTTAAACAAAAGAACAGCTATGAAAGGCCACATCAAGAGCAAAAGACAAGTCAGTGCTTCATGTCTTGCTGGGACCCACAGAATCCAAAGAAAAAAAAATGTCATTAGCAATTTACGGGGTAAATTAAATAAAATTCCAAGTTAAATAGATTTATGTTGCTTACATTCGAAATCGACTGATCCAAGTCTTTCGCATCAAAGTTTTAAAATTCGATTCCGGAGTCTGTTTCATGCACAAATTAGAAGTATTAAATTTTGATAATTTCGACAGTCTTGATGGTTTTAGTTTCGATAATCGTTGATGCCAAAAAGTCAAAAGATGATTAGGAGAGGGGGTGTTTTATATGGAAATCGCTTAAGCGGAAAAACTACGACTTCAGTCTCACGGCAGTTTAAATGGATTCTATTAAAGAGAGAAATTCTTTACAGAAGAGAGCGGAGGTTTTTTTTTTTTTTACAGAGAGAAAAAGTGAAACATCCCGTGATCTCAATATAGAGGCATTGTCCATTTTGAATTTAGAAAAACTACGTGATTTAAGCACTTCCCAGGAGGTCACCCATCTCAGTGCTACTTCAGCCCAAGCATGCTCAACTATAGAGTTTTTCATTACTAGCCTCACGATTTTGCCCCAAAAAATGCCTTTACTATTTGAGATCACGTTATCTACTTATACAGTTCATGATTTTTCTCCCTTTCTAATGTGAGTCAATTCATTTCTGTGCCCCTCTCACCACTCAGTATTCGACCTAGAAGCCTGTCAGGAGCCGCACTTTGCCTCAGTGATTCCTTTCTTTTAGAACATCACTCGTCGATCACTCCCCGCCCTCTTCGGCTATAAGCATCACAGGCCCACCAGCTTCCGCCTGGTTCGTCCTCAAACCACATTGTACTGCAGGAGATCGACCCTGATACTATATTGTAGTATCCCGTGATCTCAATGTAGAGGTATTATCCGCTTTGACTTTAAAAAAACTGCATGACTTGAGCACTTCCCAGGATGTCACCCATCCCAGTGCTACTCCAGCCCAAGCATGCTCAACTATGGAGTTTTCCATCGTTAGCCTCACTATTTTGCCCCAAAAGACGCCTCTACTATATTGAGATCATGGGATGTTACAAAAAGAAAGAGAGAGAGAGAGAGAGAGATCAGGGAGAGAAAAAAGGTCCTACTCTCTTATTACAATGAAAATTTTATGGCATAAGCTTGATTTATGGCTGTCAATTCAAAGAAATGATTTTCATCTTTGACATGACATCAGTAATGGTGGCACGGTCAGAATCTAAGGCTCTGCATATAAGGGTTGTATGGTCAATATAACCTGCTCAATGACATGAGATCTTTTACTTTGTACAGATTGTATCTTGGCAGATCGTCTTAGAAAATTGGGCTTGAGTCCTTCGGTATAGGCTTTTCATCATGTGTCCATCAAACATCAGATATAAGTGTTGCAGAGTTTTCCTCATGCATTTGCCATGTGAATCTTCCTCGTGTACTCTAGATATGTTGGCGCAGATCTAAATACAATAATAACATTAGCATAACCCATGCAGTATGATATTTGATTTTCGATTGAAAATTTCAGCTTTAAGAAATTTTATTATAAAAACATGAGTTTTTAGTCGAAATGAAATGACTAGTTCTAGATTGGTCTTGACTACAATTGAAATAAAATTAATAAAATGGACTAGTTTTAGCGAAACTTAAAACCTTGATCCACATATTCTAAAGAATGGATTGAGAATCAAATAGCTTAAACATTTGAATGAGCACGATTGAACCGGATGTTCATCGGAATCACCCAACGTTATAACACCGGAATGAAAAAAGTGACATTCCAATTCCTATGGAAGGTGTTCTGTTAAATCTTTCCCTATACATCTTGGACGAACACGTCCTATCCGATGCAATAAATCCCTATTAAGCAGGTGTTCTATTGGGGTCACAATTTGCATCCATAGGCCAGATATCTAACTCAATACATTTGATCTCTCGTGCATGAGCTTGACATACTTAGGAATGACGCAGAGCAATTGGATCCAACTTATTGCTTATTCAATCGTTCCTTTCAAACTCTTATCTTTGATTGTTCCCTCAACCCGAATTTATAGCTCACTTTTCATGTGATCACAACTATATTTATAGCTCACTTTTCTTGTTAATTACATTTTTTGATAAAGAAATTGTCCACTCTAGTTTTATTAGACATAAATAAAAGATGAAGGAAAAATTACTCTTATCATTAACCTCGTGATTTTTTCTCAAAAAACACATCTATTATTTGAGATCGTATTATCTACTTATATAGGTTAAGATCTCTTCCCTTTTCGATGTGGGATGATTCATTCCTGTAATTCTCTCACCACTTTTTATCTGCCTAGAAGCCTGATAGTAGCCGTACGTTACCTCAGTGATTCCTTTCTCTTAAAGCATTATCTGGCAATCGCTCTCTGTCCCCTTCAACCACGGGCATCACAATTATGATCTCTTAATTCCTATCAAATCATGCACATTAAAAGCAAAAGAAAAGTCGTGATGCAATCTCCGGCACAATGCAGACTGTCCGACGAGGAGTTAGAGAAGTGGCTGGGGGACCCGTCTCTTTACTAAACATTCGTACGAATTGTAATTCAACTTAAATGCAATACAACTGCTATTATTCATCAAAAAAATAACTTTTACTTATTCATTTTTTAAAAAATAAATAGATATGTTATAACCATATGTGCTTTGACAGAATATATTACAGATGTGCAAATAATTTTCTTACTTTTTATGGAGGGAATAACTATAATTACAATACATGCATGACTTGTTTAACTATTAAAAATATCCCATAAAAAAACTCTTAAAAATAAATATTTATATTGTACTTAATTTAAATAAAAGACTATAAATTCATCCCAGATTTTATATATAAACTAAAAGATGTATTAAATATATTTATTAATACCCATTTATTTATCAAAAGTAATGACATGTGTATATATATATATATATAAATTTATTTTTAAAGATTAAATGAATAAAAAAAGAACTTTAGAGATAGGATATGTAAATTGATCTCCTTTATGCAATTATTGTGCATTAAGACCTCGTTTATTCCGAGACTTTTTTTTAGCTCAATACAAATTTTAACTATAAAATCAACTTTATTACACATCTAACATAAATACAAATCTCATAATCAACTTTATTTCATATCTTATGCACTTTTTAATATTAAAATAAAGTTCTTTAATATTAAATTTAAATTTTTTTTTTCTGTCTAAAAAAATGCTCGAACCAAACGAGGCCTAAATGTACTTCAGTGATAGACTAGAGAAAAATTACTGAGTTCTCTCAAAATAATAACTTAACTATTGATTTGCTTATCATTACATGCCACATACACAAACGGGGCTATAACGTGCATAACACAGCTAAAGATATCGTTTATTTATTTTTTGCTTGAGATAATGCATAGCACAAATGTTTTTATGCTTAGTATAAATATAATATGTAATATGGGATTTATATCAAATAAAAAAATATTTATATTAAGCAAAATCGATCCATATCATATGAGAATTTACTCGCTATTTTTTAAAATTTGTATACAATTAATCATGATTTTCAGTTGCGTTCCAACAATTGGACTTTCATTAGAAAAAATTTTCAAGTTATTACCAATTTTTAATAAGGCTACTGAAAACTTTTTAATTTATTATAATTATATGACTTTGCTTATTTTTTACATTATGTTTTCCAAATGTCTAAAAAAAATTTGAAGTTTAAATTTGATCCGATTATTAAAAAAATTATTATTGATATGGAGCATAAATTTTAAAAATATTGGACAAAAATGTATTTTATATTTTATAGCTGTCATGCTTAATCCCGACAAAGAAGTGAAACTATTGAAGTTTTTTTGCGCACAATACTTTAATTTCTTAAGGAGTAATAATGATATCAAAAAGGCATCAATTTTTATAACACTCTAATATTTATTTTTTGATCATTACAGTGAATAGACTGTGAGTAGAAGTGTGGGATATGTTTGAATGCAAACAAGAACGCAAAAGAAGTAAGCATTTTTAATGTTCTTAGACTGTAGAGGTGAAGAGGATTTTTATTTTAAATAAAGGAAAAGCACCTGTAGGCAAGCAATCTATGAAACAGAGTCAACCTATAAATTTGAACAAGTTACAGTTCTACTTACATTTTGGAGAAAAATTTGATGATAATATGAACTTGTTAGAGTAGTGAAAAGGATCATCAAAATAGTACTTTATTCTATCTGCCTTGATTTGAAATATCCTAGCAGTGTAAGTACTGACTGCAGTATCTGAATCAACTTTGTTCACCATAAGAAAAACAATAGAAGATTACAGAAGTAACTTATCTGCCACTACTTTTTGTACGTTTACTTATCTACAAGATTGGTTATTGCTGAATTATGAAATCAACAATATAATTTTATAGACAAGTTTAAGGATAATAATTTAGAGGAGAAAGAATAGTACTAAAAAAATTCTTTGCAATTATGGAGACCAATTTATTATGTTTAGTTTGAAACGTAATTTTGAATGAAAAATTATTTGATCTATTATAATTTTTTTGACAAAAAAATTCTATAATGATATTTTTTATGAAAATAATGAAAGTTTTTAACCAAATTATTTTATTACATGTACATATTTTTTTTTAAAAAAAAATTACAAACTGAATCGAAAATTTGTCTGGACCAATTCCGTGAATCAAACAAGACTTGGTTCGGTTCTGGGCTGCACCTATCAGTCCAAAACTAGTAAGAAATCAATCCAGACTAGTTCCAGGCCCATCTGTTCCATTAAGCAACCCTACGAACAAGATTAAAGTCCGAGGTTATGATCATTTATAACTTATATGCCATAACTTATATGCATTAATTTTTACAACTCTTCAGGATTTATTTTTTGTTCATTACAGTGAATAGATTGTGAGTAGATGTGTGAGAAGTGTTAACATTTTCAACGTTTTTAGACCATAGCGGTGAAGAACGCAAAAGAAGACTAGCATTTTCAATGTTCTTAGACCGTAGCGGTGAATAGGACTTTTGTTTTAAATAAGGAAAAAGCACCTATAGGCAAGCGATCTATGAAACAGAGTCAAACTCCTGTAAATTTGAACAAGCTACAATTCTACTTACACTTTGGAGCAAAATTTGATGATAATATGAGCTTGTTAGAGTAATGAAAAGGATCATCAAAATAGTACCTTATTCTATCTGCCTTAATTCAAAATATCCTAGCTGTGTAAGTATTGACTGCAGTATCTGAATCAACTTTTTTCACCATAAAAAGAATAATAGAAGATTACAAAAGTAACTTATCTGTTACTGTTTTTATACGTTTACTTGTCTGCAAGATTGATTGTTGCTAAATTATAGAATTAATAATATAATTTTATAGATAAATTTAAGGATAACAGTTTAGAAGAGAAAGAATAGTACTAAAAAAAATCTTTATAATTATGAAGATCATTTTGTTATGTTTAGTTTGAAACATAATTTTGAACGAGAAAATGATTTGATCTATTATAAATTTTTTTGATAAAAAATCTATAATGATATTTTTTATGAAAATAATGAAAGTTTTTAACCAAATTATTTTATTACATGTACATATTTTTTAAAAAAAAAAATTTACAAACTGAATCGAAAATTTGTCTGGACCAGTTCCGTGAATCAAACAAGACTTGGATCGGTTCTGGGCTGCACCTATCAGTCCAAAACTAGTAAGAAATCAATCCAGACTAGTTCCAGGCTCATCTGTTCCATTAAGCAACCCTACGAACAAGATTAAAGCCCGAGGTTATGATCATATAAAACACCTAAGTTCACAATAAATTTTCCTTATTTTATTTCAACTTTTCAAAAAATAATAAAATTCCTATACAGATCCTTGAATGTTACAATTTTACCTCATTTAAATCTGCGGAGGCGCCTCCTTCTTCCCTTTAGTTTAAATTAAACTATGAATAATGGAGAAGATCAGCGAAGAACTTCGAAAAAATCTCCAGGAGCGATAAAAGAAAAGTCTCGAAATCCTTTAGAACAACATGAAAAATAAGTAAAAAATCTGAGGGTAAAATAATAAAAAGCCAACAAGTTTCAGACTTCGTCTCACTTGAGACCAAACCGTGGTGCAAACACAAACTGGGACTCAAATTGAGGCTTTTTAAAATACGAGACCTAAATGCATTGTCATTCTAATTTTAGGGGCTTCTATGTAATTTATCTTTTTTTAATGAGATAAGTATAACATATTTAATATATATATTTATATATTTATTATATTATTGTGATTGACCACTTCGATACGAAGGCTAATGGGCGATGCAAATAATGAGCAGCCCAATTGAGAGACAAAATAGTTTAATATAATAAAAATAATTCTAAAAATGACCGTTTTTTGCATATTTAATTAGCGGGTAATTAAATAATTTGCGGCACATCCAAAAAAAAGTTGGGGATTTTAGTAGCCGTGGCTAGAGCAGTTTTTGAGCGAATTTGAGTTAAATTTAACATTAAATTTTTTTTATTTTGAATTAATTTTAAATTTTAATATCTAATTATAATTCATATTATATATATATATATATATATATATATATATTAAAATATAATATTATTTATTCACATCTAAAAATTATGTCCGATAACGCTGATTTCAAGTTAAATTGTTTATTTTTTAAAACCTAACTTAAAGAAATCAAATTAAATTTGAATAAATTAAATAAAAATTTATTTCAAGCTGATTTTAATTTTTGCATAAAATTGTTGAATATGATCTAGTCTAAAAGAGTGGTTTATTTTATCTTATCTTATATATATATTTATCACATTTTTTTTTTTAAATTATAAAATTATAAAATTAATGATGAAACGATCAAATTAAATGAGATTAGCGTTGAAGGACTTTATTATTAATTGTTTTTTAAAAAAAATTGTGTGTTACAATTATTGAAGTCAACATCCTACAGTTAATTTATTATTAATTAGGTTTTTTTTAAAGATAAATATTAACAGTATATATTATCATTATGATTTTTTTTATAGATATTACTTTGACCTTGTTGACCCCTATCATAGTGCCATATGACTGACTAGAACTGTTATTGGATTGATTTTGCGCAAAGACAATTTGAAATTTAAATTTTAAACTCAGCACGTCTCAAAATCGATCAAAATTGGGAATGATTTGAGCCTGCTCTGCTCAAATCGATTTGATTAATTTATTATACTAAAAAATATAAGAATATTTTTTATCCCGAACAGAGAATTTGATCGTGGCTTCAGAGAAGCACAAATTTTAATCATCCTTCACTACACCACTAAATAACTAAATCAACTTATCTACAATATACTTACAATTTTAAACATATTTGAATTTTTAATCGGCATAACATCAGTTTAAAAACGTTAAATTGAATCGCGAGCAAGTGCTTTCAGCCTAAAGTTCCATTTAAACTGCCGATTTAACTTGCACCACTAGTTTGACCTTGTTGAACAGACTTTTAGGGTTCATTTGGTTCGAGCCATTTTTTTGGCCCAACGTAAATTTCAACTATAAGACTTCGTTTGGTTCAAGGGTTAAATTTTGAATAAGAAAAAAAAATTTATCTTACAAATTTAATAAAAAAAATTTAGTTTAATATTAGAAAGTGTGTAAAATATAAAATAAAGTTAATTATAATGCTCATATTTGTGTTGAATGTGAAATAAATTTAATTTTTATAGTTAAAATTTGTGTTGAGTTAAAAAAAGCTCGAACTAAATGAGCCTTGAAAATCAACTTTATTTCACACCCATCACAAATATAAATCTTAGAATCAACTTTATTTCATATCTTATGCACTTTTTAATATTAAAATAAAATTTTTTAATATTAAATTTTAATTTTTTTTTTCTTTTATTCAAAATAAAAAGTTCTAACTAATTTTTTTTTTCAATTTGTTTTACAACTTACTATAAAAAAAATTTGTTTTACAGTTCGGCAAGATATATAATAATCTCAAAATATAATATGAAAATAATTAGAATTATAAAGGTTGAAACTGTAAATTCCCAGCAGATTAATATATCTTAATTAATTTTTAAGATTGGAATTTGTGCTGGATGTGAAATAAAGTTGATTTTTAAGGTTGAAATTTGTGTTAAATGTTAAATAAAGTTATTAAAATTTATAATAAATTTAAAATATTATTAAGATATTTTTTTGCCCATTTTTAACTTCATGCCAAACAAGACCTTAATCATACGCTTAGTTTCTACTATGTACTACTGCATGTACTGCGAGCTTGATCCCTCGTGCCATGTAATATTTTAAATAAAAAAAAATATTAATTACCAATCAGATCACGCATATTAATTTTGGCTCATATGATTAGATGAAATTTTGGAGAGAGACAACGGCCTTATATATGTACAGTTATACTAATATAACAAAATTTTATGCATGATATGATCATCAACTGTAATTTTCGATAATTTCCTTCGTTTGCAATTTATATAGTTACAATTATAATTAAATATAATTTTCACATGCTTAAATTAATAAATCTGTAATTAAAATCATTTCATTTCATGATGATGCAAACCTAGGTAGAAACTAATCGAGGCTATGTTTGGTACGAGAATCAAAATCAAGATCAAAATAGTACTAATTTAAAAAATAATTATTATTTTATTTCACAAATTCTAATATGACAGTATTTTGGTGTAGGATGTAAAATAAAATTAATATTTTTATTAAAAATTATTAAGTATGTGAAGTAAAATAATATTTTAAAATATATGTATAATATTAAATAGAATTAATATAAATTATTTGTATTATAAAGAATGTGAAATAAAGTTAGTAATTGTATTAAAAATAGTATGGGATATGAAATAAAATGAACATTTTTATAAAAAAATTGCAATGCATGGCTAATATTTGATTAATAAATTGACTAATTATGATTTAGACTTTTAATTAATTTTTTTAGATTATCTAGTGGATTAGAATTTAATTTGTTGGATAATCTAATGAAATAAAGCATTAAATAATGATTGATGAACATAAT
>JAEMOT010003072.1:43097-59082 GCA_019297695.1 Apostasia ramifera | reverse complement strand
TCTCTATATATATATATATATATTTATCCATCTTTTTTATATAAATTATTACACTGTATTTATATAAATAAAATTTATCAATTTTGGTTTACAAATTTATAAATCTGCCTATTAATACAAAATTGAGCTTATTTCAAGTTAAATTATTTTTTTCTAGGGAGCTAACTTCAAAAAATCAAGGCAAATTTAAATAAATTAAATAAAAATTTATTTCAAACTAATTTTAAATTTTGCATAAAATTGCCGAATTTGATCTAGTCTAAGAGACCTGCTTATCTTATCTTATTATATATACATCTATATATATATATATATAAAATTAAAAAATTTTATTGATATAAACACAATGTAATAATTTATATAAAAAATGGATAAATAAATAAATTAATAAATATATATAATGTATCTGTCAAAACGAGCTGGAACCATTGGGCTTTAGTTGAATGGCCTTCTCTCTCTATATATATATCTATTTATTTATTTATTCCATCTTTTTTATATAAAGTATTACAAATGTATTTATATATATAAAATTTCTCAATTTTAGTTTAAAAATTTATAAATATGCCTATTAGTACACAGATTGAGCTAATTTCAAGTTAATTTATTTTTTTAGGGAGCTAACTTAAAAATAAATAAAAAAAAAATTTATTTCAAGCGAATTTTAACTTTTGCATAAAATTGCCGGATTTGATCTAGTCTAAGAGAGCTGCTTGTTTTGTCTTATATTTATATTTATATTTATTTATTTTTATTTATCTTTGTGTATCTGTCAAACAAGCTGGAACGTAGCTTCTGGGCTTTAGTTGAATGGGCTTTTCCCATTGTTTTTTTAAAGTCAACAAGCCCACGATCAGTTGATAGAAATTATGAAAAAATTAAATAATATTATCAAGTTTACTTATTAATTAAATTCATGGTGGTTTAATAATATTATTAAGCTGCATATATTATGTATATATATATATATATATTATTTTGATAAATTATATTTTATATATGTGGACCATAGAAACTTTGCTTAAATTTGTTGATGATTAAAATGGCCTTGAGGTAAAAATTTTTTACTTGTTTTGAGATACCCATTCAATGTGATATAAACTTACATATTTTTATTAAAATTTATATAAAATGTGATGCTTCCCGCAAGGTATTTTAATTTCAAACTTTATTTCATATCATATATAAAATTTAATTTTTAAAATTAATTTTATTTTATATTCTACACATATTATTAAAATAATAACCGACTTATATCACATCCATCATATATCTCAACATAATAACTAACTTTATATCACATCTCTCACATATCTCAAAATATTAAATAATTTTATTTCATATTATTCATAATTTTTAATAAAAAAATATTTTTATTCAAATTTAATTTTAATTTTATTAAATTTAACTTTATAAATAAATAGGCCCTAAGCGGTTGGGATAATAATACATACAAAGAAAAAACAAATTGGGATAAAATACACCCAAGTCTCTGAGTTTAGCACCTAATAGTGCGCAAATTCACGTTTTTTAAATTAACATCAGGGTCCCTGAATTTTAATAAAGTATCAAATTTATTTTTTTTATTTTTTTATTGGGATAATTACCTACATGCCACACAATTTAGTTTTACTTATGCCTTATTTATCCATTCTTAATTAATTATACTATGCACACTCAAAATATTATAAAATCTTACATACACACATTTGAGTTAAAACTTAATCAAAATCTATTTGAAAAAAAAATATTCTGTTAGTAAATCATTAAAATTATATTTTTACTTTTAATAGTATATATTTTTCTCTTCCTCAATACCACACTAAAGCGCGAATCTATCCTAAAATTAATTCACGTCGCTGATGTCTTCTTCCTTTGCCGTCATCTAAACATTAAAGTTTTCGGATTTTCACTCAAAATATATTTGAATATCCTTAAAATAATATGATGAACGGCTCAGATTTTTTGTAATTTAATTATAGTTAGGTTATGGAAAAATTATGATTGCTCACTATAATAGAAATAAATTAAAATGTGTGTATGTAAGATTTTATAATATTTTGAGTATGCATAGCGTAATTAACTAAGAATGGATGAGTAATGCATAAATAAAACTAAATTGTGTGGCATGTAGGTAATTATCTTTTTTTTATTATTAAAATTTTTAAAATTACCATTTTACCCCCTAGCCATCTCTCACCTCTCGATCCCGGGCACGCTCCGGCCGCCGACAGGTCCAGCGACGTTTGAAAAATAAAAAAAGACCAATTTGATACTCGACATTTGAAGATCTTTAACCTCAACTGCCCATTATGTTATGTAGGAGATGATTCATGTTTGCATGTGCTAAAGGAATTTAGATTCACATCAGTAGTATGGTCAAAGATTTGAAGGGTTTTAAATTCTTGAAGCTTACAGTGGAAATGTGGATTAGTGAAGTAATAGATCACCCAAATAGATTTAAGCTTGAATTATTTGCAGTTACCTTGTGGGCTATTTGGGGAGAAAGAAATTCAAGAATGCAAGGCCACAAAAGAAGATCTCCAGAAGATATTAGCTTTTTTGACTTGTCTTACTTGGAAGAATTTGAGAAAGCCCGACGGTGGGATTACCTCTTGTGTAAGGAGATTCAGGAAGAATGACACTCGCCAAAAGGAACAACTACCAAACTCAATTTCTATGCGACATTAGATACAAATGGGAACTGCATAGGTTTGGGAGTCATTGCTAGAACCTCATCCGGAAGGGTGACTGCATGCTATGCGGAGAACATAAGAGGATGCTTGGAGCCAGCTATTGCGCACTGTTTAGCGGCCGATCGTGCCGTCCTCTTAACTACAAGGTTGAATTTGAAGGAGATTTGACTTGAAGGCGATTCCATGGAGGCGATTAAACTGCTGCAAGATACAGATGAGGATTTCACTATCATTGGGCCTAAAATAAATCTTCTAAAAGAGAGCTTGAAGTCTTTCGACTACTGCATTATCTCCCATATTTATAGTGATGGTAACAAAGCCGCACATATGCTAGCTCGATATGCTCTCCTCATTGATTCTCAAAAACCTAGATTAAGAAAGTACTAAATTTTATCTATGATATGTAAGAACGCTTATGTAAACTAAATTATCTCTTTGCTAATTAAAAAAAAAAGAAGATACTACGAATTAAAATCTAAACATTTCATGTGTATCCAAACTTTATATTCCTCGAAAAGTACTCACGTGCAACAAATTTTTAATAAGAGAATCCTAGATGAAATATTTTTATTTTGTGAATTTATGTAAAATATGAGGCCTACATCAGAGATTTTAAATGAATTATTCCTTTAAATTTTATAATAAGACTTCAAAAACCATTAAATTTCTTTAAAAATATGTCCATCAATGTTTAATATATATATATATATATATATAATTATGATAATCATCAATATTTCATATTTATTTCATATTATGCATAATTTTAAATTAAAAATTAGTATTATTTCATAATTAACATAATTCTCAAAAATTAAATATTTTTATTTCATACCATATTATAAGGGATATTTAATTCGATGTTATCTTAAATATTATGCAATCTGTATGTCATCTTTTGAGTGACAATTTTATAATATTTTAATTTTTTTTTAAATTTATAGTCAAATTAAATAATTATTTTCTTTAAATAATATGACATAATATCAAAGTAATATTAAATATAGTCTAAAATAAAATTTTTATTATTAAAATATTTAAAATATGTAAAAATTATATTACAACCAAAAATGGCATTAGCAAGGAAATATTTTAACAATAAATCTAACTATGAAAAATCCCATTGTTACGGCGAAAAATTTTATCAATGAAGAAATTTCCTTGTTTTTGGAAAGAAAACTAATACGAAAAATTTTCTTAAGTTACTAAATATTATTAAAAAATCAAAAAAAATTAACTTAAAATTATATTAAAAATGAAAGTCAAATGTTAAAAATTTGAAAATTTGAACCTTCCTGATAATATATCATAAATTAAGAGCGATAATGTGTTAAAAAGAGTTTCTTGACGTGTTTATGTCCCTGCCTATGCTCGAGCCATGCCAATGCCATGTGATGTGATTGGTAACCTGCCAAATATTGAGAATGGTTGTCAAGATATGTAAACAACCTATCAGGATGGTTGTATATTATGTGGTACTCCTCTATATTTTAGAAGTTGCCAAGGATCTTATGTATATGTGATAATGAAAAAAAAATAGTTGTGATATAGACAAAAAAATCGGGGCCCAAAAGATAAAAGTATAAAGAATAAAAAGGATTTGCAGCGTTTAAGTAATATTGCAAGCTAATGTGACACCAATTGACTTCGAGACGATTTCGATTCAAATCTCAATTTTTTTGAGCCTATCTCAAGCTAGGTAAGCTCGACTCGATCCAACTCAAGATCGGCTTGATTTATAATATATATATTATATAACATATATATATACATATATTATATATATGTATTATAATATAAAAATATATTTTAATTCGAGCCGATTATGAGCTGGATCGAGCTGAGCCTACTCCGGCTCAAAATCGGCTCGAAATTATTACCGAGCCGAACTTTGTGCTCGTTAGTCGGCTCATTTAGATCGACTCGATTTTAATTCAATCTAAAATCGATTTGATTTTTGATCTTCAATCCATATTAACACCCTTACAGAGAATATTTACATGCCACGTACATAAATGGGGCTATAACGCGCATAACACAAATAAAGATACTGTTTATTTTTTTTGCTTGAGATAATGCATAGCTCAGATGTTTTTGTGCTTAGTATAAATATAATATGTAAAATGACACTTATATCAAATAAAAAATATTTATATTAAGCAAAATTGATTCATATCATATGAGAATTTACTCGCTATTTTTAAAAATTTATTAACTATGATCTTCAATTGCGTTCCAACGATTGGATTTTCTTTAGAAAAAGTTTTTAAGTTATTATCAAATTTCTGAGGAGACTGCTGAAAATTTTTAATTTATTATAATTATATGACTTTGCCTATTTTTTACATTATATTTTCTAAATATTTAAAAAAAATTTGAAGTTTAAATTAGATCTAATTATTAAATATTTTATTGTTTATATGGAACATAAATTGTAAAATTGTTGGGAAAATATGTATTTTATATTTTATAGCTGCCATGATTGATCCCAACAAAGGAGTGAAACTATTAAAGTTTTTTTACGCGAAATACTCTAATTTCTTAAGGAGTAATAATGATATCAAAATTACACTAGAAGAAAATACAATGATTGACCAAGTCAATCGCTTTAAAAAAGGTTAGCGTCCCTAGGGTCAACAATATTACATTTAATATTTCTTCATAATAATTTTATTTGATCTATTTTTATCACAATTTGTGGAATTATTGTGATCTGATTTATTCATATTATAACAAAAATTCTAAATTATAATACCAAAGAATTAGCATTAACAAAGTCAGTAAAAAAAATATGTCATTTATAATGTCATTAATTAATTAAATAAGAAAAAAAATGAATATTCCTTTAGATCCGACGCTCTGATTTGATGATTCGAGCAGTCACGAGTTTAAAATTTTAATATGTAATTTTAGAGACAAGAATATACAATATGTAAATCAAGACGGTAACGAAATATACAAAATCGTGTTGTTTCTATTCCCCACAGACTTAGTTAATCTTTACGTATGATAACATAATCGAATGCTTCCATCACCACCTCGGTGCAGTCGGCAAACCCGGAGAATAGTTTTTCAACCGCCGACATAACCAACAACGACATAGTGTTCGGCCAAAAGGCCTCATTATATGGTACAACAAATTAGTCAGCAAGAGAATACTGCTAGCTTTCTGTAACTGATAGATTCGTCTTGTTTATTTTCGTGTGATTTTTTTAGCATGAGTTGTAATTATCATATAATTTTTATGATTAATATATAAAATTAAAAATTTAAATATCAAATACGTAAAATAGTTAGCTTTTAAGAAGATAAATTTCATTTAATTCAAGATAGATAATTACATGAGGGATGATCATTATAACGCTGATTTATGATATGATTACAATATCGTGTGCCAAAACAAACTAACATTGTGATATTAGGTAGCGCTCTACGGATGCCAATTTTATTCGACACTCAAAATTTGCGTGAAATTTTCTCGTATTTTATCTAATTTAAAAATGACTCTATTTCAAGATATTTGATTTCAAGTCATAAAAAAAAGTTATTTTCTAATCTTATTGTTTTTTTTTTAAGTTTCAAGAAAAAAATAAAAATCAGTAAATTTCAGACTTCGTCTCACTTAAGATCAAACGGTAGTGCAAACACAAACTGGAACTCAAATTGAGGCTTTTTAAAATACGAGACCTAAATGCATTGTCATTCTAATTTTAGGGACCCCTCTGCAGTTTACCCTTCTTTAATGAGATAAGTATAACATATTTAGTTTATATAAACTAAGAAAAAGTTTTAATGAGATAAGTATAACATATTTAATATATATATTTATATATTTATTATATTATTATGATTGACCTCTTTGGTACGAAAACTAATGGGCGATGTAAACAATGAGCAGCTTAACTGAGAGAGAAAATAGTTTGATATAATAAAAATAAATTTAAAAATGACAATTTTTTGCATATTTAATTAGCGGATAATTAAATAATTTGCGGCACATCCAAAAAAAGTTGGGAATTTTAGTAGCGGTGGCTAGAGCAGTTTTTGAGCGAATTGAGTTAAATTTAAAATTAAATTTTTTTATTTAGAGTTAATTTTAAATTTTTTTATTAAAATATAATATTATTAATTATTCACATCTAAAAATTATGTCCCTTCCTTTTTATATAAATTATTACAGTATATTTATATAAATAAAATTTCTCAATTTTTGTTTAAAAATTTATAAATATACCTGTTAAAACGCAGATAAAGCTGATTCCAAGTTAATTTTTTTTATAAAAAAACCTAACTTAAAGAAATCAAATCAAATTTGAATAAATTAAATAAAAATTTATTTCAAAACGAATTTTAATTTTTGCATAAAATTATTGAATATGATCTAGTCTAAAAGAGTGGCTTATTTTATCTTATCTTATATATATCTCATCTTTTTTTTTTAAATTATAAAATTATTGATGAAACGATCAAATTAAATGAGATTAGCGTTGTATGACCTTATTGTTAAATTGTTTTTTTAAAAAAATTATGTGTTAAAATTATTGAAGTCAACATCCTACAGTTAATTTATTATTAATTAGGTTTTTTGAAAGATAAGCATTAACGGTATATATTATCATTATAATTTTTTTATAGATATTATTATGACCCTGTTGACCCCCTATCATAGAGCCATATGGACTGACTAGAATTGTTATTGGATTGATTTTGCGTAAAGACAATTTGAAATTAAAATTTCAAACTCAGCGCGTCTCAAAATCGATCAAAATTGGGAATGATTTGAGCCCGCTCTGCTCAAATAGATTTGATTAATTCATTATACTAAAAAATATAAGAATATTTTTTATTTTGACCAGAGAATTTGATCGTTACTTGAGAGAAGCACAAATTTTAATTATCCTTCACTACACCACTAAATAACTAAATCAACTTATCTACATTAATAGACATACAATTTTAAACATATTTGAATTTTGAATCGGCATAACATCAGTTTAAAAATGTTAAATTGAATCGCGAGCCAGTGCTTTCGGCTTAAAGTTTCATTTAAACTGTCGATTTAACTTGCACCACTAGTTTGATCTTGTTGAACGGACTTGTAGGGCTCATTTGGTTTGAGGCATTTTTTTGGCCCAACATAAATTTTAACTATAAGGCCTTGTTTTGTTCGAGGATTAAATTTTGAATAAAAAAAATTTTTTTTTTACAAATTTAATGAAACAAATTTTGTTTAATATTAAGAAGTGTAAAATATGAAATAAAGTTAATTCTAATGTTCATATTTGTGTTGGATGTAAAATAAATTTAATTTTTATAGTTAAAATTTGTGTTGGGTTGAAAAAAACTCGAACTAGACCTGCCGTAAAAATTAACTTTATTTCATATCCATCACAAATACGTACAAATCTTAGAATAAATTTTATTTCACATGTCATGTAGTTTCTAATATTAAAATAATTTTTTTTTTAATATTATTTTTTTTTTCGAGCTAAATTTTTTTTTTTCAATTTGTTTTACAACTTACTATGTAAAAAAAATTGTTTTACATGAGTTCGGCAAGATATATAATAATCTGAAAATATAATATGAAAATAATTAGAATTATAAGGGTTGAAACTGTTAATTCCCAGCAGATTAATATATCTTAATTAATTTTTACGTACGATAAAATAATTAATCGTAATATATATTTAATCCCTGCTGCAGGCCTTCACATTCTCTATATATACCCTTCTCTCTGATTCCATCCTTCACCAGGAGGCCAGCAAATTACCCATGGCGTGCAGCAGAACCCTGCAGGCAACCTTCATCTTCCTCGCCGCCGCTGCAGCTATCAGCTCGCTGCAGTCGGAAAACTCAGAGAATAGTTTTCCGGCCGCCGCCGACGCCGCCGCCTCCGACATAACCGATGCAGACAGACAGCTTGGCGAGAATGCTGTGCTCACGTACGACAGAGATGGCGAAGCGGGTGAACAACAGTTAGTCTTCTGCAACGTGATACGTAAATCTACGAAGGCTTTTAATCTCACATCTGAAGTTCTTCTAGTTCTCACCCTCGATTTATTAGTTCAGGTGGTCGGCGCAACGCCGGGCCAACTGCGGCTTGCAAATGCTGATTACAACGTGAATGATAGCCGAAACCCCAAGTACATCCAATTAAGTCTTAGGAAAATCTATCATAACGTGAATGTAAGTTGTACTGCTACTTAATCATACGCTTATTTTCTATTATGTACTACCGCACGTGCGAGCTCCCTCGTGCCATGCATGTAATATTTTAAATAAAAAAAAAATATGCACCACAAACATATATATTATAACTATATTATATTAATTACGCATATTAATTTTGGCTCATATGATTAGATACAATTTTGGGGAGAGACAATGGCCTTATTATATGTACAGTTATACTAATAAGGAAAAATTTTATGCATGACATCATCCACTGTAATTTTCCTTCGTATGCGATCCGCGTTGAACCAAGATCAAATTAAACTAAATGCGTTAATTATTAGATCATGATCTAATTTAATAATTTAATAAATAAATGATCGAAATAACTTAGAAACAAAATTATTTAAAGATTCAGTTAGGTTGGGATAATTTTTAGTAATAAAATTTGTACAGTTGAAATCTTACTTTAATATTATTTGCATGCACAGTTAAAATAATTATCAAATACAACATGTACAGCTCAATTTATCATTTCAAAATCATATTTGAATAAAATTTATATTATAAAAAACGCATATATTGCATATAATATTTGAATTAGAATACAATTTATATAGTTACAATTATATTTAAATATAATTTTCACATAATTAAATTAATAAATCTGTAATTAAAACCATATCATGATGATGCAAATCTAAGTAGAAACTAACCAAGATCATGTTTGACGTGAGGACCAAAATAGTAATAATTTAAAAAACAATAATAATAATAATAAATAATTTTTTTTAATCATTCTATAAAAATTCTAATATGAAAAAAAAAATTACATCACATACTCAATAATTTTTAATCAAACTATTAATTTTATTTCATATCTTAGACCAAAATACTGTCATATTAGAGTTTGTGAAGTAAAAAATAATATTTTGTCATATTAAAATTTGTGTAAAATGATTAAAAAAAATATTTATTATTATTATTGTTATTGTTGTTTTTTAAATTAGTACCATTTTAGTACTCGCGCTAAACAGGGCCTAAATACTTGTTGAAAATACAATTTAAACAGAAGAGCCACATTATAATCTTCTAAAGAGTAAAACCGACTTGATATATGAGTAGATCAAAACAACATAAAACATAGAACTAATACTAAATTTACAAGTCTATTAAGAGGAGATTAGAGATTGCATAAAAGCAAGGATTAAACAAAGGTCCCTCACATTTCATGCAAGATTAATATTAGCATTCAAAACTAGAACAGTCTCAAACTAGCCCTAACACAAATTTAAATAGATAAGGGTAAAATCAATAAGATGGTGAGCAAGCAATAGGTGGAACAAAGTGTAGGAGATATGAAATCTGGAGCCAATGTGTGGAGGGATAGGAGTATATAAGAGCATACCCAAGGGATTCAAACCCCTAGTCTATGGTCGAAGTTGGCATCAATTGGTCGACAAGACGGTAGTGCCAGTATTCTAGATCCGACGGCAACATCAAGTGGTGGTTGCGGCGACGGCTGCCGCACCCTCAAGAAAGGGCGGTAGCGGCGGCGGCGACTTCTTTGAACAGTGATAGCAATCCGACAAAGGGCGGCAAGGACTCGAAGGAGAGGCAGACTGCGGCAAGATGAAGGGAGGCGGCATTGGCAGCTCCCGAGGGCTCCCGATTGGGAAAGGAAAAAACTCCAAGTGTTTGTTTATATTTAAAATTAAATTTTAACAAGATTATGGTTAAAATTGAATTAAGATTTGTTTATTAAAAATTATGAAAGAGTAAAATAAAGTATGTTATTATATCAGAATGCACGAGAGATGTAATATAAATTAATTATTATTCTAATATATACATGTATTGTAAAATAAAATTAATTTTTTATTTTAAATTATGTGTATGATATGAAATATAATTAATTTTTAATATTAAATTTTATTTGTGATGTAGCATGTAAATTTAAAATTAATCAGATTAATTTAAACTAATTAAACAAAACCCAAAAGTCTTTTTTTTTTTTAATCTCACTCACTCACATGTATCCCTAGACAGTACTTATTCATGATCATTAGATCATTTTGAGTAACCTAATAGCTATAAATTTCAAATGTCCTGTTGAGTGCAATTAATTTTGTGTAGGAATCACTTAGAGTCGATTTTGAACTAGCTGAGCTTAACTTAAAATTAAAATTTTTAGTTTTGAGTCATGTTCGATTCTCTTCTGTAATTTTCTTTTTAAATTTTGAGTTTAATCGAGCCTAATCATAAATTATATATTTCTATAAAATATCTATTATACATAGTAAATATATTAGAATATAATATTATTACTTCTAAATTTTATATATCCATTTATTAATTTATCTGTTTTATGTAAATTATTATAACATATTTATATACATAAAATTTTTTAGTTATATTTTTTAAAATTATAAATATGTATATTTATATACATACTAAATAAAATATGAGCGAATTTAAGTTATATTTTAATTTTGTGAAAAATTGCCTTTTTTAAAATTTTTATTTTTTTAAATTTTTTTTTAAGGTTTAGCTAGATCACAACTTTGATAATATATTATGAAAACAATTTAAAAGAGAAATATTAATATATTTAATCATTTATTGAACATATTTGTTCATATTTATTTGTGATCATTGCGAGTATATTGTAAAAACTTTAGAAGTATTTTAAAAAATATATATAATATAAAATAAAATTAATATTAATTATTTATATCATAAAAAAAATGTGAAATAAAGCTAGTAATTGTATTAAAAATAATATGAGATATGAAATAAAATGAATATTTTCATATAAAAAATTGCAATGCATGGCTAACATTTGATTAATAAATTGACTAATTATGATGTAGGTTTTTAATTAATTTTCTGGATTATCTAGTGCATTAGAATTTAATTTGTTGGATAATCTAATGAAATAAAGCATTAAATAATGATTGATGAACATGATTTTATACTTTATTATACTTGAGTTTATAATAAAATTTATTTATTTATTTATTTCTACAATTTTAATTCACGGCACATCCAAAAAAGTTGGGGATTTTAAATTAATTTTTTGATTTTGAGTTAATTTTAAATTTTAATATCTAATTATAATACAAATTATATATTAAAACATAATATTATTTATTCACATCTAAAAATTATGTTTGTATTTTAAAACTTATTTTATGTAAAATATTACAGTGTATTTATATAAATAAAATTTCTCAATTTTAATTAAAAAATTTATAAATATGCCTGTTAATACACAGATTGAGCTGATTTTAAATTAAATTAGTTTTTTTTTTTTGGAGCTAACTTCAAAAAATCAAGTCAAATTTGAATAAATTAAATAAAAATTTATTTCAAGCAAATTTAACTTTCGCATAAAATTGCCAGATTTGGTCTAGTGTATATATATATATACATATAAAGTATCTGTCAAAACGAGTTGGAATCATTGGGCTTTACTTGAGTGGTTTTTTCCTTAAATATATATATATATCTTTTTCATATAAATTATTACACTATATAACTAAAATAGTGGAGTCGGACTCAATGTGTTTGATAATGCATTTAGTAGAATGAAATTCTACTAAATAACTATTATCGCATAATTGGTTTACACTAAGGAGGTTATGTTTCAAACCTTTATCGCACAATTGACTTACACTAAAGAGGTTGTGTTTCAAATTTTCATCTAATAGCACTTTTGATAAAATTAAATTAGGTTCTATTACACTATATAACTAAAATAGTGTAGTCAGACTCAATGTGTTTGATAATGCATTTAGTAGAAAGAAATTCTATTAAATAGTTATTATCGCACCATTAGCTTATACTAAGGAGATTATATTTCAAATCTTCAACTAATAGCACCTTTGATAAAAATAAATTAGCTTCTATAAGAATTGAGTTATAACCTATAATGAATCCTTGATTATTATCACCAAAGAAAACTTTACCTTTACCTGATTTTTTACCGATTCAGCCTTCACCTCAATCTATCTCAAACCAACCCCAACCTACCACCCAATACATTCCTCAGCCTATGGAAGCTAAAGATTATGATTGCTATCAGTTCTCCTCTAAAATTAAAAAAGTAAACTTTCGTCGGAATTTCTATGAGCCGATGAAAGTTTATTATTTTGATTTGAGCTTTTTTGAGGGCAATTGTAGTTTATGCCCTCTTATTGATTACTACAGGTGGCACAAATTCGTCACTTGTAGATCAAATATTAATATTGATCTTTACAGTCTCTTTCTTTATAACCTGGAGGTCACCTCTGACAGGCCTTATCACATGACTACTCATATTTAGGAAAAAAAATATTGAAATCACTTTCAGAGGTTTCAATAGTTTCTTAGGCATCGAGGACATTGACTCCAATTTTTTCTCCTTTCTTGACTATATTTCTGATGAGACTGTGACAGATCCTATAGAGGATATGTTCATGTACTTTTTTCATCAGACTCAAGACTATGGGTATTACGCTCAGCAAATTCCATCGACCTGAGCATATCCCTCACTACCATTTTACAGTTGCCTGCGTCATTCCTATAGCCTCTCAAAATCGCACTCTAGTTTGCACTGGCTACCTATTTTTGATGTATGCCATGGTTCACTATCGTCCATTGAACTTTGATTTTTTTATCTTTTCTTGGATTCGTAGTAGACATGTACCCCCTTCACAGTGATAAAGTATTCATGCCATATTATCGTTTTATCACTACATATTTAGAATTCTTGGGAATAGATATCTCCAAGCTTGCTATTAAAAAGTTAAGAAAATCAGCTAAAGTAGGTAGAGACAATATGATCCAAGTAAGATTAAATTTAAATGCCTCTCCACTTGGGCTTACGGAAAAGTACCTGAGGGTGCACCTCAAGACGAGCTTGAGACGGATGCTGAGGAGGCTGATATAAATAGACCAGGACCTTCTCATGCTCCACACCATCATCAGCCTACTCATTCCCACTCAGATATCGTGACTGCTATTCATGAGCTTCAGTCTCAGTTTGGGGAGTTCAGAGTTAAGGTACGCGATCACATGCATTCTATGGAGACCAGACTGATGGTAGGCATGTAAAGGATGACAGATCACTTTTCCCAGCAGTTTGGATGACCTCCATTTCAGGTCTTTCTCCCGCTAGAGCACCATTTTTTTTCCCCAGGAGCACCGCACGATAATGAGCATGATGGTGATCAGTGATTAACTTGTTCTGTTCCCTATTGATATTATCTTCTGTATTACTTATTATACTTTTGAACTTTAGTTTTGTTGTTCTATTTCTCTTATATTATCTTGTGTGAACCTATTATACTTTTGGGATTTCTTTTATCATTTTAGTATGAATGTTTCATTTTTATTTACTTTTTGGTTCGCTTGAAGTCTTACAGACACCACCTGACCCTATCAGTAGATCTCCTTTTACGACATATTTTATTTCTAATTTTTCTCTTTTTGATGAGTGGCAATGGGGGAGAAGATATACGTTTAAGTTATAGAAGTTATTAAATGATTTGTATATTCATGCTCTGTGATGTATATATAAATATTTAGCATTTGATATATGAGAGTATATCTTGTTAATGAGCATTATTATTGTGTATATTTCTTATATCGTATCTTACTCTTTTTGTTATTTTTAAGTCCATTTTCTTGGGAAAATTCTGCCGATTTTTTTTTTTGTAAATTATTGAGCTTTCCACTCAAAAGGAATATTAATCAATATCCATTTTGAGGGAGAATTTCTTTATTAAAGGGGAGTTTCTTTTTGCAATATTATTCTTTTATATATGATATTTTTTTTCTTTAACTTAAATAATTTGCCAAACATCAAAATGAGGGAGATTGTTAGTTCCTCCCTTGTGGTAATATTGTGATTTTGATGTTTAGCAATATGCTTAAGTTAATTTATACTAACAAAATTATTTAGTATTTTTAGTCTCAGGTTTTTTAAAGTTGCATCTCAATTGTTTCTATGTATACTAAAATTGAGATCTAATCAAGTTGAAGAGAAAAATTTGAGCATTGAAGATTAAGTGAAGCAAATTTTATCATTGTTCTTTTTATTTTATTTGAGAGTAGAATTGTTGTGAAGTTGATCTTGATTGCTAGAGTAGTCTGAATATGAGTTTGAGTACTTAGAATCTCTGCGAGTTAATTAGATAATCTTAAAAGTTTAAAATTCTCATAATTATATAGCCTGGTAGTAGTGAGATTGTTCTAGATGTTTTCTTCTAGTTTTAATAGCTCTAGGGCAGCTTTGGGATAGCTGAAGGGTTACCCTTAGTAGTGAGGTCAAACCGAAGTCGACCCGAGGTCGACCTTCAGCAACGACCCTCAACAGAAACTTTGGTCATCTTAGGGGATTTTTCCCGGTCGACCTGAAAACAACCTCAGTAGTGAGATCGACATTAGTGAACTTGGATTCAAGTGCTCAAACTCTTTATCCACTCTTTTTCTATCTTTCAAGATTCAATCATAAGAAGGAAAAGTGAGTGATTTTTTTTCTTATTGTAATATTTCAGCTTAATTTGCTTTCTGCCTTCACTTTGTGTGTGAAGAGGGCCTCCAAATAAGGGTTGGAGAAGGTGAGTAAGTGAGCCCTCACTTAAAAGTGATGAGAGCCTCTAGTGAGTGGATAGAGGAGAATTTGTATGGGCTTCTCCGCCTAAACCAAGGAGTGCATTATAGTGATATCTTTCTGATCGGGATAGGGTGGATTAGGTTCTTATTTAAGCCGAACTACGTTATATCGTGTGTTCTTTGTAAATGTGATATTTTCTTCTTGTCTGTACTTATATTTACTTCCGCTTGATTTTGCATTAACTGTTATATCTAGTAAATTAAATTAAATTTTAATTACGTCTATTCACCCCCCCTCTAGATATCATACTTGATCCTGCAGTTAATACACAAATTGAGTTGATTTCAAATTAAATTAGTTTTTTTTTTGGAGCTAACTTCAAAAAATCAAGTCAAATTTGAATAAATTAAATAAAAAATTATTTAAAGCAAATTTAACTTTCGCATAAAATTGCCGAATTTGGTCTAATCTATCTATATATATATATATATATATATATATATATATATATATG